>JARHVA010005803.1:457500-767500 GCA_037957365.1 Torreya grandis
GGTAGTATTTCATTGATCTTATACCTTCACAACATATCAACCTAGCCACCACTTAGAGCAAGTCTTGATGTGGATTCCTCAAGCCTTCACAGACCAAGACCATCATGAATCTAGAGTCTTTTATCTATTATGAGGAACAAACTAAGAAATATCATGCCACTCACTTGAAATACTATGTAGACTCTTCTATCATCCACAAGGGCACACATAATTTCTATGTGGATTCTTCTAATATCCAAAAAGTCATAAAGGGTAGAACTATGGATTCTTAGATCATCCACAAAGGTAATGAAGGAGCCATGAGTCAGCCATAGATAAAAATGCATACCCACTACATATAAAACATGAATAAATGTGAGATTCTGCATACGGTAAAAATAAGGTTAGCTTAAGGCTTTCTTATCTAGTAAGTTTTTTGAAAAATAGACATTAAAATACAATGAAACCAATATTTTTCCCAATAGGAGAGGGAGATAACTTAATATCCATCAAACTATATGAAATAATCTCTCGTAGGATAATACCAAGATAAAATAATATTATAAAGGGTAGACAATAACAACCAGCCTTATAAATGGAATGATCTCCATTCAAGGTGAGCAATATTATTTCGGGAGTAAAAATAGATAATATTTTAATCAATAATCTTGTTTATATTATGAATATAGGGTTGGATTTCAAGATGTACCTTATAAGGTTGAAAATGGTTATAAGAATACTAGAAAAAAATAGTATTATTGATTTTAATGTTTCCCATGCTCCTTGATATAGAAAATACTTATAAAAAAACTTTGATCAAATTATTTGTTTCATTAATGTCATATAATAACTTAAAAACATTCATTATAATGTATTATTTCCTAAATTTATTATACTTCCATTAATTTTCAACCTTTTATTCTATTTTTTTAATATATTTTTTCTAATGTTCACACTATTCTCCAACACATGTATACTATTCATCATTGATATAATTATATGTTTCATTCTCAACATGATTATATGATTACATCTCAACATACTTATGTTATTCCTTATCAACACGTGTCTAATATTTCTTCTCAACATACTACTCATCAACATGATTTTGGTGCTAATATTTCTAATATTTCTCAATAATCATTTTCTTACAACATTGCTTTGCATTTTCAAAATATTTTCAATCCCATATTTTTTAAAATTTATTCTATTTGAATTATACACTTTTACACATACTAATTATTCTCAGGATCCTTTATGACATGAAAAAATAATTTAAAACCATTTTCTATTGGTCCACTAAATCAAATAATACATAGTCACTTCTAATAATATTATCTAAAACCTTTTGTATTATGCAGTGTTTACCCTTTTCCAATAGGTTTTATTGATCCTAATTTTAAAAAAATGGAATAAGTGACTCATCACATCATGCTAGGTCCTTCAATGCTTATTTTATATTTGTATTAAAATAATAGGTTTTAAATCAAGTTACTTCCTATAAGTCTAAAGGATTATGTTCTTGATTATTTGTATGCTATGTCAATTAGATCCATGCATTCTTTCACTACCCCAATTGATGATTTCTTGGTTTATTTTCAAATTAATATCCATCACAAGGTTACATTTGTGTACTTATCTCAAATCATATAAGGAACTAATGAACACATTAGTGATTATGTGCTTACTTAAAACTATGGTTGGCATGATGAGTTATGAACCCAAAAAAATGAATATGAATTTAAAAGCTTATTTGTTGATATTTGGCTTTAAAATATGAAATAAAGAAGACATGTTAGGTTATTATACCTAATTTATTGATATTTTTTAATGTTTTTAGAGAATGTGAAATCAATATTTTAGATGCAAATATTTTTAACTATTCTCCAAATGTGACTTCTTCTTATAATAACTCTAAACTCCCAAACAAGATAATCTTTGAGAATAAAGACAATGGTGATATATTTGAAAATAAGAATTATCATAGAAATGATTTAAATATATATAAAAACCATATAAATTTCTTAAATATTGAATTAATAAAGAGAACATACAAAATTTACTTGGCTCAATGAGAGACCACAAACAATCATGAAGACATTTCTTGAATTTAATATGGTCACCTTACCTTTGATAAGGGAGTTTTATCCCTCAAGACATTTTCCTACATTAAAAAAATCTTGCATGGATTTAAATCATAAGATCCAAGATCTTATCGAGAATAAGTTTTTTTAATTTTATGTAGTAAATACCAATTTTAATAATGTTAAATCCTTAATATTAATTCTTCATAAGTATACTAAGGTTATGTAGTTTCCAACTTGTGTGTGACTACCCCTTTGAACGTTCATCTTAAAACATGCATTTTTTTCACAATGAATTATTTTAGTTGAGTTTTTAATGTTTGATAACAAGCATACCATGCCTATTACCTAGGTTGTTATTAGATAATCAAAATTTAAATAAGTAAATATATATAAAATAGCTACTAGGTGATTAGTTTGTTAATATTTATTACTTTAAATAGTAACCTTTTAGTAAAATCATAAAATTGTTGTTTACTACAATAAATGATTGAAAATAAATTTTAAAAAAAATCATCATAAATTTAGCTTATAACATATTAAAACTAAATTAGGAATAAATTACATTCTTAAATTTTATAACATTAATAAGTATGTGTGGGGAACAAGATAACTTCACTAGTTAAATGCATAAAAATTGATCTAACTTTCAAGATTGCATATCATGCATAGAAGAATCAGATTACATAAAAGAATACAATAAATAACATATGTAGTTTCTAAAAAAAAATGGTTTATAATTATATATAATGAAGTAACCATCTTGTCTCAATAACTATGAAAAGGAGAGAGATAACATCATAGAGGTTTTTTACCTCCGACCATAGAGTTGTAACAGATGCCCTACACACCTCCCCATCTAGGATTATCCCTAATCTTAAATAAGGGTGGTAGATAATAATATCCAATCATGAAAAGTATCATAGTACCATGTGAAAAAAAACTAGAATTAACTATCATAAGAAGATAAGTTAGATAGTATTATATAGCCTCACTATCTATTCAATATACCTAACACACAAGTGAACTAGGTTGTATGATGAATGGAAAAATGATTATTAAAATAATTGATTTGGACAAATACTTGTGAGATGGATGAAAATACTGAACCAATTAATCCCATTATTAAAATAATACTAGGAAAAACCTTAAGTAACTACATTGAATCCATGTTCATTAGTTCATCAAGAAAAATAATGTTGATCTTACTTCACAAACTACCTTCATACATTTCCTTATGTAGGTATTTTTGAAGTGATATGATAATACTAGGTAATTAAATGGAAATTGGGTTATTATTATATTATATATCATTCTCATTATATTTACACCATGTATATTACTATTATATTTATACTTATTAGATAAAAAGCAACATACATGGAAAAAGTGCCATGTATATGCAAGCCAACATATAATCAATGATGAAATGCCTATAGACACCTAATTTTTGTATAAATATTTTATTTTAATGGTTTTATTATTAGTTTATATATATGTATCATTGGTTAAAATTGGGTTCTTATTAGTGATTATATGTGTGATTTCATCCTTATCCTTATTCTCTATGCAAATTGTGGCATTCTTTTTTTTGTTTTGTTTTTTAGTTTTTTTTTTTTGGGCATGAAATCTATTTATTTTGTCTTTATATTATGATATTCATTAATTTTTATGGATTCATATATCCCATATAATATATATTGAATGTATCAATGGGCATGTCAAATATATACATTATCTTTTTGTGGGTCATTTTGCAGTTCTTTAGGTCATTTCGATGTTTGGATCCATGTATGTTAGTTTTCTTGAATTTTCCTTGGTTAGCTCACATGCCAATAGGTTTTTAACACAAAATTAATAATTTTATATATTAAAATCATTTAAAGTAATTTTAATAACAATAAAATAAAAATTGAGAATCAGTTATCACTTCAAGTCTAAGAAAAATCTAAAAAATAGTTATTTCTTCTCAAGGACTTGCATTCAAATTTATAGTTGCATTTTTTTTGGAACCCATTTTTAGCCAAATATAGTATTTCAAATATTATTTAATTTACTCAAATGGCATAGGACACAAACACATTTTAGAAAATTAACACACAGATTTAAGGAGTAAAAGACATATCAAGATTAGATAAGGCCCCATTTTGATTAAGTCCAAAAAATCACCATCAAGATTTTGTGACATGTGACAAATCAATTGCATAGATGTAATAATAAACCTAGGATCCCTCATATTGAAAGGACCTTCCAAGTCTTATGATTCAGATATTATGGTAGTTTATTTAGTGTGAAACATAAAGTAAAATGAATGAGAAGGAGATCACATGAACCGCATGGTGCAAAAGGAGGAACACCAATATAGGGACCTATTAAGTGGAATGAGTCTTTTGGAAAGATGACATTAAGAAAATTTACTACATGAAGTGGTGTTAAATATATATATCATAATATGGTGAGAATATATAATTATGTTAGTAAAATTAAATCAATATAAAGTAGTTAAAACTTACTATTGATAGAAACTATTACACATTTCTATGGATGCATATTTATTGTATCTAGTTGTATGGTGGTGGCTTGAACGTTTGAAAGTGAATATTCCCTCATAGTTTAGGTTGTTGATGATATTATTATTACTATTATAGATATTGTTAGCCACTAAGTGTTTGAACTTGTTACCATTACTGAGTTCACTAAGTCTAGAGAAATCTTGTACTTATAAATATTAATGAAAGTAGTAAGAAATTTTATTTAATGATTATTGTAATCATTCATGTTTGTCTATTGGGTTGATAATTTTTATGTTATTAATTAACCATTGAGTCATTTAATTTTTTTAAATAATTCTTAAAATGTTCAAATTTTGGTACACCCATATTATAATATCAATGTTTATGGTTTGTCATTTTTTTTGACTAGTTTAACCATGCCCTAGTATTCTCTATCTTTGTGTCTTGGGTGAGAATGAAATTTCACTTTCATGATATTCCAATGTAGTGAGAATCAAATTTTAGGGTAAACATAGTGGTGTAAACTTGATGTTTGTCTCATATTCCTTGGAATTTTAGCTTTGTTATTGGGATGTTAAACCAGTTTTGGAAGATGATTTTCAAAGATGATTCACAAATTTTACTTGGAAAATATTAAGATGTGGATAAAAGAGATAAATTACACATTCTTGATAAATCATCTTAGCTTAGGAAATCTAACATCTTAATAAGTGGATGGTAGAATATTTTTCCAATCCTTGATACAAATTATTTTTCTACTGTTACTTGGACATATTCATAAATGGCTTGTTGCATATGTTATATGCCATAATAGAAACTAGGACATAAGTAATCCCTATAAAAAATTACATGTTTGGAAATTGAAGTGCATTGCTACAGTTTGGACAAGATAAGTAGACATGTGTTATAGGGGCCAATTGAATTACTATCTATTGGAGTTCATAGTTTTTACTTATTATTTCACAAAGGTATCAGAGTATAATTTATTATGTGAGCCTAGAGGGTCTTATATAGCATTTTTATAATTAGCTATAGGATCTAATGAATCTAATAAAAATTAGAAATAAGAGATAAAATAGTAATAGTAATAAATAATAAATGTATATCTGAGACAATAACATAAATCAATAAATAACTCAAATATGATGAATTAATCTAATAATTCAATATTAATCTAATCTATAATACACAAATATCCATTACTTATATATAACAAGGCATGCATGATAAAGATCAAGAAACTCACATAACATGTGTAGTTCAACTAATATTTGACTACAAGAATAGTGGAGTGAAGCTCCACACTAACAATATAGGTTTCCAACTTATGTAATTGATCAATATAAGTTGACTATTAGCTAATCAATCTTATCCTATCTTACCTTAAATAGTGGAGTGGAACCCCACTATAACAAGATAGGTGTCTAAGCTGAATACTAGCTAAGCCAGCTTATCCTATCTGGTGCAAAATATTAATAAAATAATTAAAATAAGTGATTAGTGCACCAAAACAAATAATAAATATAAGTAAATTCAATAAAGAAAATAAATGTACCAACAACCCCCATAAGTGAAGCTTAGGTAGGGATATGAAAATAAGAGTCTTGTAAATGTTTATCCATATTAGGTACTCTATACAAATAGATGAGGAAAGGAGAAAACCTAAAGGAAAAAAATTCCTCCTCAAAATGAAGGTCTAGGAGACCCCCCTAAAAAAATGATGTCTTGCACCCTCAAAAGAGATTGTAAGTGAATATACTTACTCTCAGTGAAATATTTGGTGAAAATATCTAAAATTTTCTCCTCTATATGATAATATGGAAGATCAATGACCTCCATCTAAATTATCTCCTTGATAAAGTACATATGGATCAACATGTGTTTAGTTCTCTGATGATGAACAAGATTCTTTGAGTTTGCATAGTGTTTTGGTTATTGTAGTAGATTGATGGCTTCAAAAATGGAACGCCAAGCTTAGTGAGAATATGTTGAAGTCAAATAGCCTCATTGTTGGCATTAATAATGCCATGATACTCAACCTCTATAGATTAAAAATCAATAACATGTTGCTTCTTACTCTACCAATAAATGGGGTTGGATCTGAAGTGAAATTTGTAACCAAAAGTGGACTTATGATCATAATAATAAGTAGCCCAATCAAAATATATGTATCACACTAAGTCTAAACTTGGACTTATTATATAGTGAATCTTGTATCTGATAGTGCCCTGAATGTAGCTCAAAATATACTTAGCATCTCTCTGATGAAGCTCATGTGGTGTCTATATAGAGCATGAAACCATGAAAACTACATATAAAATGTCAGGCCATGTATGAGTCAAATAGATAAGGCTACCTACAAGCTAGAGATACAATGTGGCATTAACCAATGGAGTAGAATAATGAACCTCAAGTATAACTCTAGATAAGAAGGGAGTCAGTGTAGGCCTAAAATCAACCATGTGAAATTAAGCTAACAAGTCCATGGCATACTTGGGCTATGAAAATGTAATCTTAGAATAAGACTTTTCTATTTGAATCCCAAGAAAATAATGCAATAATCCCATGTCTATCATAAAAATCCTATCATGAAGTGCAATCTTAACACTACTGATGATGGACATTTTGATCCCTATAACAATGAGATCATCAACATAAAGAACTAAGTATAATAGTGAATCCTCTTATCATAGAATATAGACATTCAAATCTGAGTGACATCTTGAGAACCCAACTAAAAGAATAAATTTGTCCATCTTAGAATACCAAGCCCTAGGGTCTTATTTAAGACCATAGAGAGAATTTCGCAAGTGGCAAACCAATGAATAATCTTAAATGAACCCCTATGGTTGTTCCATATATATGTTTTCATGAATTTCTTCATGAAGAAACATACTTTTCACATCCATCTGATATATAGCCCAACCATGAGTTGCACCAATAACTAGTATCAAGTGAATCAAATTCATCTTAGAAACATACACAAAGGTTTTTGTATAGTCAATGCCTTCCACTTAGGAAAAACATTTGGCCACTAAGTGTGCTTTATACTTATCAATATTTCCATCCACTACAAAATTAGTTTGATATATCCACCTACATCATACTAATTTTATTCCCTTAGGAAGAGGAACAAAATCCTAAGTTTTGTTCCTAATTAATGAGTCATACTCTTCTTCCATTGTTGAATCCCACTCAACTGTCCCTATGGCTTCCTAAAAATATTATGCATCATAAGCTATGTCAATGTAGGAATGTGGAAGATCATGTTATGATCATGTTCTCCTTCTATTTTATGGATCCCTAACAAGAGGTTCTACATCTACCAAAATCTATCTAGCCCACAAATGCATCAATGGTTAATGATCTAGAGGAGGAGGAATATGACCCACTAAACCCTACTAAGGAGGTATTACCTAATCATCTCTATGAGTATAAGAAGCAAAATCATCATCATCACTGCTATCTAATTCTTCTAAAGAAGAAGAATGAAAATTGTTAGAAGACAAGCCTGAAGGACTTTCTTAAAAGTAAACACTTCTCGCTATAATAAGCTCATGTGAATCTATATCAATCAATCAATATCCCTTAACACTATCAAGATATCCCACAAATATGCAAGTTTGACTTTGTTTTTCTAAAGCACGATGCTTGTTTGAAGGTATGTGAGCCCATGCTGGACTATTGAAGACTCTGAAATGATGCACATCTAGCTTCCTATTGCACCAAGATTCAAGAGGTATTATCCCCTTTAAATATTTGTGAGGAACTCTATTATATATATATGGAACACAATTAATTTCTTCCACCCAATACTTAGGTACTAATGATTTTGCATGAATCATACAAATTGTCATCTCTTTTAATATTCTATTCTTCCTCTCTAGGACACCATTTTTCTAAGGTGTGTATACAACTGAATATTGAAGATCAATTCCTTTAAGAGCAAATAATTGTTCAAACTTGTTTTTCACATATTCCCTCCTATTATCTATGGATATAATCTTGACATACTTCCTAGATTGTTTCTTTGCTAGAGCTTTGAACTCTATAAATCTATCAAATACTTCACTATTGAGTTTTAGAAAATAAACCTAAGTATATCTAGAATATTCATCAATAAATGTGAGAACATATCAGATTTTAATAAAAGATAAAGTAGGTAATGGACTCGTTAAATCACTATGAACAAGTTCAAGGACTTGTGTAGCCCTCCAAGCCTTCCCTTTATCAAACTTATCCTCCAGATGTTTGCCTAAGGCACAACCATGACATACACCCCCTAAAAATTGAATCTATGGAAGTCCTATAACTATCTCCTATTGACTAAACTATTGTAATTAATGGTAGTTCAGATGACCAAACTGCTCATCCCATAGCTTGCTCACTAAATCAATGTGTGAGAGTAAAGTTGTAGAGGAAGACTAAGGCACAAAGAGGGAGAATGAATAAATTATCCTCCAATTTTTTGATTGATATAGAATCAAGTGTGAACTCAATGTTCATACTAGTATCAAAGTGAGTTATTTGGTAGATAGAGAGAAGGTTAGTTGATAACTCTAGCAAATATAGGATATCCTTAGATATACCACTATCAACATCAAATATACCTTTTCCTATAACATCTACCTTAGAATCATCACCTATGAGAATATGAGGTAAAGAACTTGATTCTAATCCAAAAAATTATTCTTGATCAGAACCCATATAGTACTAAGCACCTAAGTCAATTACCCATGACTTGGGATAATTTTCTAGTGTAATTAGTGACATAGCTTTCCCTTTCCCTAAATTTGAAGGAGTGGAAGAATCCTTTGATTGATTGATGTTATTATTTTTTAGAAGACCCTTAAGTTCATCTATTACTTTCTTCCAACAATCTTGTTCACTATAAAAACCCCTTTTTGCAATAAGGGCAAGGAGTGCCAGTCCTTTTTTTGTGAATCCCCTTTCTTATTAGTGGATTTATAATCTCCTTGTGATGAATATTGTTTCTATTTATTCTTATCTTTCTATGACTTATTCTGATTATTATGCTTCTTTTTACTTGAACCTGTATTTGATACTAATGTTGAAACTTGCTTATATTGAGGTTGACTTGCAATTAGATCTTGAGATTTGGATGACTTGATTACACCCATAGCTAATTAATTTTCTTTTGTAGCCATTAGAATCTCAAAGAATAACTCAAAGTTGGGCATTTGATATGATGTTCCCTATGTGAGCCAATGAGTCTGAAAGCTAGAGACAAAGGATGAATATTCAAGACCAAATTTGTGTAAGGCACTGAAAATCAATTGAATATATTTTTTTTATCAATTTTACATTCAAAAATTTATGCTCTAAGATCTATAACTTTAGTGATGTAGTCTTGTATTGTAGCATAATTTTTAGGATCCAAACTAATGAGTTCATTGTCAATTTGGTAACCATAGAACTCATCTATTTTTCCAAACAATGAGGCTAATTTATCCTAAGCCTCTTTTGTAATTGTATATTTATCAAGATGGAAATTCAAATCTAAAGACATGTAAGACCAAATGCATCTAATTACCTTAGTAGTTTCAAAGAGAAAGTATTGTAATTCTTTTGCATCAGTAGGTGGAGTAAGAAGAGTTGTTATGTAAAGCATATATCCTAACATCATTAATACATTCCAAGCATTCTATTTCCATGTGTTATAGTTGTATGTTTTTAATAGTGGAAACTTAGGATTCCCCATGATACAATTGAAAATAAATTATCATAAAGCAGAAATCAAAATATAGAACACACCACAAAATCCTCCTAAATTACTTATTTTTATCCCACCTAGCAAGTATATTTTTGGTACTTTATAATTTAGTACAATTACAAGGATGGATTATAATTTTTCTAGTTTATAAAAATCTTAATTAGGCCCTCTAGTATAAAAGTATAAAAAATATATACTTTATTACAAAACTTTCTACACCATGTGTTATTCTCAAAAAAATATTAACTTCAAAAAAAATGGGAACTTAATATGAGATCGTATGTGAAATTTATGAGCCTCTGAAGTTGAAAAAATGAGAATGGGTAAGTGTTGCTATAGAAAAATCTGAATTATGTAAAAGTATGTAAAAATATCAAAAAAACTAAAAGTAAAATAGTGAATATCATGAAATTTTAATCTATTTTAAAAAAATCACTCAAAAATACCTCTTGATGTTCAAATGGTGGGCTCCCAAAGTTGCCCT
Source organism: Torreya grandis (assembly GCA_037957365.1). NCBI lineage: Eukaryota > Viridiplantae > Streptophyta > Pinopsida > Cupressales > Taxaceae > Torreya > Torreya grandis. The sequence continues at coordinate 468,295 of JARHVA010005803.1, forward strand.
TTCAAATCTACCTGTTGATTCATGAGGCCTGCCAAAAAAAAATTGGTCTGCACAATCCATACATTCTATATGGCCATACCTAGGAACAAAAAAAAATTACCTTTCAGGTGACTATTTCTACATTGGACAAATTTTATATGGATATGTAAGTTTTGACGCCTTTTGAATGCAACCATGAGGTCTATTTTGCTCAAAAATGCTTCAAGTTTTAGGTACCCCACCAGATTTGGGCATGGTGCTTATAGATCAAACCCTTTCTAGTTTCACCTCATATGCCTAATTTGGATAAAATTTTAGATGATTTTGACTATCTCAGGTACTCTAAACTCAATTTTGAGCTCAAAAATTCTTCATAAATCTCCAATTTGTGCATGTATACAAAATCAAAAAAATAATCCTATATCTAAATATTTTTCTTTTGAATATTTAGAAATCAACAGATTTAAGATAGCTCTAGTACCATGTTAGACTTAGCTACAAGATCTAATGAATCTAATAGAAATCATAAATAAGAGATAAAATAGTAATAGTAATAAACAATAACTATACATTTGAGACAATAACAAAAATGAATAAATAACTCAAATATGATGAATTACTTTGAGAATTCAATATTAATCTAATCTAGAATACACAAATAGACATTGCTTATATAGAGTAAGGCATGCATGATAAAAATTAGGGAAACTCACACAACACGTTTAGTTCAACTTATATCTGACTACAAGAATAGTGGATTGCAACTCCACACTAACAAGATAGGTGTCCAACTTGTGTAAATGATCAACACAAGTTGACTACTAGTTAATCAATCTTATCTTAGCTTACCCTAAATAGTGGAATGGAAATCCACTATAAAAAGATAGGTGTCTAAGTTGACTACTAGCTAAGCAAGCTTATCATATCTAGTGTAAATTATTAATAAACATAATAAAATAATTACAATAAGTAATTAGTGTACCAAAATAAATAATAAATACAAGTAAATGCAATAAATAAAATAAATGAACCAACAAGCATAAATGAATTTAGAGAATAATAATTTGATGATATATTATGGCACGGATAATATAAATATGAGGGAATAAAAATATCCACAAATTGTATAGTCAAATAGTAGGATAAGAGTGGGAAAAGTTTTCGTAATGCATTTGTGAAGGGAGGAGAACTAAATAAATTTAGCATGGAATGACCAAATGATTACAAACATAGGTGGCACATATAGGATAAAGTTTAAAAAAAAATGATTACCAAAATGGACCCCAAGAAATGGGAGAGTTTAGTCAAGGAGATGCTATGAAGATCTACATAGAAAGAGAAGGGCATGAAGATGGATCTTACACTGAAGAGACATGCACCGACTCTTACATGAGACTAGAGGGTCTTATATAACACATATAAATTTAGATATTAATAATTTAATGGTAGATTATTACATTGATAATATAAATATGATGGACTACAAATATCTCAAAAATGGGCTAAATAGACTATAGGATAATGGTGTGCAAAGTTTGCATGATGCATTTATAAAGGGAGGAGAACCCACTAAATTTATCATGGAAAGACCACATGGTTATGAACTTAGGAGATATAGATATGATAAAGTTTTAAAAAAAAAAAATCCATGGACTCTAGCAAATGGGAGAGTTTAGTTAGGGAAATGTTGTGTGGAACTACACAAAAAAATAAGGGCATCAGGATGACTCTTACACTAAGGATACATGCTCCAATTAGGGATAAACATATAGTATTAAGTAGTAAAACATTATATAGGAGTAATTTAAAGTTAATTTGGTCCTTAAATCTTGTTATTTGAGGATGTACCCACCTAAAATATACCTAAAGTGTCATTTCATGTGTTTCTTAATTAGATGGAAGGAAGCAAAGGTACCAAGAAGATTTGTTTAAAATAGAAAATTTTACAAGATAAAACATAGTGATGATAATTTTATAGAAAATTATACCATATAAACCATTAATACAATTATAAAAACCATTAATATATTCTAAGATCTCAATCATGGTAGGTATGCCATAAACTAGGGATGGTAATCCACCTACACAAGTTAGTAATAATACATTAGGAGGGATAACAACTATAGACACAGTGTTAACCCAAGTACCTATATAGCTTCAAAAACACTTATTTTTGTGGTTCTTGGAAATTTTCCATCACCAATAAGAAATGTTTGTGGAACAAGCGGGAGCAACCCTAGAGGAAATTGGAGTTCAAGTGCATAGGAAACAAGTAGTGTGGTAATCACATATATGCCTATCCCACAACATTTCATTTATGAGATGTGTCTAAGTTTATAAGAGTATAAAATAATATTTATCATGTTTGAATATGTGAATTTATATGGTTTACAGAGGGTGTGAGTGTGCTAGAGTGAAAAGTGAGCTAGTTCATGAATACACTACTCAATCACACGTGTATATGGTATCAAAAATTTGATCCAAAATAGGATATTATGTATTATAAATAACTCAAGGAAGTATTTAAAAGGAGTTTTATATCATTGAGTTTAAGTATTAGAACATCTATATGTAAATTAAATTGATTAATATATTACTAAAGTTTCTGTGCATATGATGCAATGTTTAAAACCTTGATCTCCAAGCTCTCATATGAGATCCACCTCATCCAAAATGTGGAATGGTTCATTGGGGTTTTTATTTTACCATTCAAGTATATATGAATACTTTTCCCAAGCTAAAAAGAGGCTATATAATTACCTTTTATAGTCAAATTTGTTGGTAGCTTAGACAGGATCAATCCATTTAGGGAGGCACAAATTTCTTCAATGGACACACAAATCCAAACATTTACTACCAATAGAGTGCATGTCACCCATTTAAATTTATGGTGTACTGACTATGAAGTGGAAAGCCATAATAAAAATAATTATCCAAGACACAGTAGTACTACTCAAATTACGTGAAATTTTCCATGAAGACCATGATGTCTGTAATTACACATTGTTTTAGAGGTAAATGTAGGTGAAAGTATATTTATATTATAAAATATTTTAATCATTTACCCAAAACATTGAATATTATCACATCATTGATAATAATACATGAATCATGAGGGTGAGGGGCATGGCAGGCCACTATGGGTCCTGAAAACCATGAATAAGGAAGATATGGTGGTGATTTCCCCTATAGGGGGAGGGGTCAAGAATAGGGTGAAGGATATTTTCCCCTACATACCTACTACAAGTACATCTCACTAGAACATTACCAAATGGAGTGTATAAATTTCTCCACTTGTGATTATTTTCAAGGGGATCATAAGATTGAGTAATGTTATGACCTTTATGCAAAGCTTACAAAGAAGGAAAAACTTTAAAAGGGTATGGGGATGATCTAAATATTCTACCCATGGGATTAATGGATCCATAATGTGGGTGGGAATATACTACTCTAAATCCAAAGAGTGAATATCACAATGAAAAATGGGGCATGAACTCAACCATAAGCAATGAAAGTACCAACAAAGAAATTCCACCACACATAACCCATTTTAATTGATTATCCCATAGGCCTTAACCAAAAGCTAATAATACAAGAGGCAATGGGCATGGTACAAAGTATGCAAGGTGAAATATATCACACAAGGTATTTGAATTCAAAAGCAAAGGAGGAGATATAACACAAGGTTAGTGAAAAATAGGTTGATGACATTTCCAAAATATTTACTCTTTTGCCCTCAAAAGGATTTATCCCTCTCTTCAAGACTTGGTTAATTCATAATAAGTTAAAATGTGTCAATAAAATGGGAATGAAGTCACAACTTTGTGAAACATTGATTATGATCAATAATTATTGATTTATTCTAAATCGATGGGTGAGATGTATGTGAAATTATAATTGACATTGAAGCAAAAGTGAATATTCTCACCAAAGAAGTCTAGCACAAGATGGGAATTTTAACATTGAGACCGTCACCTCAAATATTAATTTTGGTAAGAGATGACAAAAAATATTCATTGATTTTATTCAATCCATAGAGAATTACATATAGGTTAGTGATCTCCTAGAAAGGAGTCATGCTTTATCTCATAATTCACACAAACACTATTTTATAGGGATGAGTTATTAGTACAACTAATTCACACACTCACTTTCACATAAATAACTAATATTATAACTAAATACATTATGTGATGTACTAACTTGTCTAAGACTATTTAAAACATTCCCTCAAGTATGAGCATATGGAAAGGGAACACTACATGAAACTAGGACATACACTAGTTAAATTAAAAAAATGTTGGATGGTAACATATCACCAATCCAATAGTTGTAGTGGGAATGGCCTCACTACATATCTTCTCAAGATTAGGGATACATTCACTAATCCAAGATCATACAAAAATAGATAGGTACATACACATTATCAATAATTATAAATGAATATACATAATTCACATCAATATTAGTCAAATGAGACTTATTTACCTTTACAATAAGTGAGTAGGGATAAACATGCTACTCACTATAAGTGTGGCATGGACCTCAAATTTTAATTTATACTACTCCTATAGTTTTATGGGCCTCTTTGAGTAGGTATAAAATAATTAGTGGTATTATGTCCTCATTTTACCTTCAATGTTAGTTATCCACCTCACTGAACTCATTTATGAAGCCTCTATCCTTAATCACTCCCACTTGATCATAAGTAAAAATAAAAAGTACCTAGTACCATTGGACACCAATTTCAACATTATTCAGTTTGAAATAGCTATTTTTAATATTTTTTAGGTGGAGTACATAATCAAATATGGTGATGATAAATAACTATTTGGTTTTTTAGTCATTTGATCTTATTCTAATTTTCCACTACCATGGTATGAAACCTTTAAGTTACTAGCCTAATCAAAGTTGCTAAAGGGAATCCTTCCTCTATTTCCTCTAACCTCTTATTACCTTAGCTTAGTAGGCTAGGTTAAAATACATGTTTTTGTAAAATAAATCCCCCATCCCCCACACCCCTACTCCCCTTCGAAAAAAAGGAATAACTAACACATTCCCTTAAAATATCAAGATTACCTAATAATATGTTATTTAAAAAGATGAATTTTTATTTAATTATGACATAAACACACTTTATTGATACTAGATATATCTTAAGTGATAAAAATTTAGTTAATCATTAACACATAAATTGAATGATCACATTGATTTACATAAAATAAGCTTAAAATCAAATCATATGACAAACTAACAAATCAAACTCACTAGTTTGGAAGCATATAATTCACTTCTTAGTAAATTTAAAAAAAAAAGAAAATTCAGTCTATGTAATAAACTACATTATATTATATGTAATTTAAATAAATAAAAATACATATATTATTTTGTGTATTTCTTAAATCTATATATTAAACACTAGAAATAAATGATTTTAAAAAAAAAAACATAAAAATCAAATCAAATCTTTAATGTATCAAGTCTTTAGCTATGTGTGACATATTGTTGAGTTTCAATCAATAAATAAAATATAAATAGTTTTGTATGGTGTATGAGCATGGTGTGTAAGATCAACATATGAATCTAAATGGAAAACCAAATAATGCACAACCATGGATGGATGGTATGTTTTTTTTTATAAAAATTTGATACATGTTTTTTTCTAATGAAGGAAATAACACATAATTATTGATAATCCATGAAAATATACATTTATATAAAAACATGGCATAGATAAAAGTCTTGGCCAAAAATCATCAACAATAGAATAAATTGATTTGACATTTTTAATCCTTATCTAAATATTATTCATTGAAAGCATTATTCATTTGGTTGTAGCCAATCAAATGACTGAAATTAATATATTATTCAAACAATTTTAAAATTTTATTTACAAAATTTTGGAATATTATTTTAATTAATATTATAAAATATTTCCTATATTTATTAATGATTGATCTAATTTTTTATAAATTTTATATTTATTATATCATAAAATTTTCAAAATATAATATTACATCAACTTTCTATTCTTAACCCAAAATAAAAATAATAATAAACAAATAAATATCCCCTAAAATCATCTTCTCCCACTTTAATTAATGATGAAAATGACTATATTACTACCTAATACATAGAAACCTTACCTTATAAATACTACAAATTTGCCTTTCACTTCCCATTCCCTCCTAAATTCTAAGGGGATTTTAATGTACGGATCTATAATTGAGATGAATTTATTATTAGGTGATGATCTACACAACATTCATTGGAATATACTGAAATAAATTTATAATTAATGAGGCCAAGAAATTTGCATGATAAAACACCACATGAGAACATAATATTAAATATATGGTATAGTGAAGTGCCAATGAAGGCCAATGACAAAATAATATTAATTTTTTTTTATTATTATATATTAAATTATCATTATATTATTATATATATATATATATATATATATATATATATATATATACCTCATGTATCTAAGAAAAGAGACAACATTGTGTTTGGCAATGACACTAGCAGATGTTTTGGTTCACCCTCCAAATTAACATTGACAACATCCAATTGTTTTCTTTAACCCATGTTCCCAATCTCCATCCCCATCCCATCCCCATCACAATGTCATATATTGTGGGGTCTATTAGGTAACAAAACATTTTGACACTTATCCATGAAATAAAAAGAATACACTAATTAAGATTGGGGTTGTATGCAGAATCTCTATTATCCTTCGAATAACATTTCAATATGTACTTCGTATAGCACATTCTCTTAAATTTGAAACATGTTCATGAATATTAAGAAAATACATATAAATTACACTTAACAAATGATGAGCACATTAAGGCTCCATTCATATCTATATCCTTATACAAAAAAGTCAATCTAGGTTGTCTATCATATCATTCTAATTAAATTAACTTACATTGAATCTTGGAGCATGTCAAAAATAATGAAATTTTTTACTTGCATAGTTTTAAGAATGATTCTTGGCACATAGCAAACACCATATGACACACAACACACACACACATCCCTTACAATTTTTCCCCCACCTAGTAGTTCTACCAAAATATACAAATGAATCTCTCTAATCAAGCATTATATAACATGTCAAATGATCAAAGTACATTACATTTTAAATCTCTTGTATCCCTTGTTAACATCTTCATATTTATATGTTATATGCATTATCCATTACTTATATTGCATAGACTATAAAAATACTATATCCCTACATCCTACTATTAGTAATTTTCTTTGTATGATATTATTAATTTTTGCATACTATTTATTATTTCATTGATCTAATATTATAAATTTACATGAAAACTCAAATTTAAACAATTTATAGTATAAAGTTAGGGAAGCCACTAAATGGCCCTTGTGTATATTAGGAAAGTATGTTCAACACATGACTAGACTGTGCATAATGGTGTCAAGTAAAAATAAATACAACCATGAGTGGATATGTGGGTACACCAAATATTTTTTGGGTCGAGGACAAGACTAAAAAATAACACGAAGTCATCAATGAATGTTAGTGTTGTCACCAAATCTCGCACCTTAGAAGAGCTTGTTCATGCTTCTTCTAGATTGGACAATGTGGGAACACTTCTAGGTATGTGGATGTACCTATATCATAAATGAGCCTCTAGGTTAAAGGGTTATCTCTCTAAATATATTATGCAATGTTTGTCACTTAAGCTACTACTTATTTATGGAGAAAAGTGTTATAAAATGCATAAATTAAACCTACTCTAAAGGAGGTGATGCACCAAAAATGTCTTCCACATGACCATCATATTTATACCACAATGAAATAAATCATATAAATAGTCTCTAAGTTTTAATAGATTCTAACATGAGTTTCAATATAAAGGAAAGGTATGAGAAATAACACAAGGTAGATGAACTAAAGGGTAGCTTTCACACTCTGAAGATCATTGTACACTTGAAAATGCTTTACATGTTAGACTACACTCTATATGACCTATTAGACTGGGAACTCTTGCTCAAAAATGAAAGGATAATGGAAGGAAGGATAGAGAGTTATCATTTCTCCTCACTATACATCACTTTTAAGCTTAGATAATTGTTTAAAACTTAGAAAACAAACTTGTATTAATGTTCAAAAGTAGAATATAAAATCAAAGTCAGTAGGAATTTTGTAATACATAGTGTAGTTATTTTTATAATAGTTCAAGAGATTTTTTTATATAAGAAAGGAGGAAAGAGAGAGGGAACTTTTGATGCTAAAAAAAGGATCAAATGAATTCAAATCCATTAAAAAATATGTTACAATTGTTTCTATCAATCAAGCTCACTCAAACCCTTCTTGATTGACCTAGGTCACTTCAGTCCATTAAATCATTGCAATATCCTCTTTGTGATGCTCTATGGCAGTTGCAATGGTGGGATCAAGTCATTTACATTTTGTCCTGATGTAAAATTATTCATGACTAGTTTTTTGATACATGCCCAAGTGGGGAGAAGGGTAATTTTCATACAACTAGCTTTGGTGATAACCATTGAAATCTATGTGTCTACCTCTATAGGTCCCCAATGGCACCATATAATCCTAAAATATCCACTCCTAGTTCAAAATAAATCATGTTTGAGCCCAAATCCCCTCATGTTTGTTTACCTTGGTCAGAAATTGACCCTTCAACCTCCATCTAAGTCATTTAGGCTCTCTTTTTTGCTCTATTTCATCATCAAAAAATTACTTAGATCATCAATCCCTTGACTCATATTGCACCATTGTTTCTATTAGGTCTGAATGAATGTAATCCTTAGGATCTTATTTGAAATGTAAACCTTATCTCCACTTACGTCATGTGTCAAATGCATGTTAATCCTCATGATCCTACTATCAGTCTATAGCTTCACATGCTTGTGCCATGTGTCAACCCCTTGACCTCTCTGACTCTTTTGACATTTTTTCACCATTATATTTGGATGCTAGATCAAAGTCCAACTGTTTGATCTTCTTGGACCCACTTTTTAACTCTAATGGATAATTTATATTCTTAATTTTAACATCTTTGATCCCATCAAAAAATGTTCATGTAACCATCATTAACAGTTGCATGACCATCAAATTTAATCTCAATAGGATTATCTTGCTCTATCCTTAAATTTGACATTTTTCTAATCATCACTCAACATTCCATAGAACATGTTTGACATACCTTGGACCATCAAAGTTAAGCATAGATATATATTTTCCTGAGCTTGATTTTGATGTTGGTACAAACATCTCTAAGAATTTTAAACTTCAATGATCATTTGTCAGAGCCTAAATTTGACATTTGCAGGGCCATCCTAGAATTTTGAAATCAAAAAACTATTTCTTTTAGTCCTTTTACTAGAGAAATTATTTTGATAAAAATGCCTGAAACAATTTTTCCTTAGTCTTTTGCTTTAGGATAAAAGCTCTAAAAGAAAATATGCCTTCAAGAAAAATGTGTTGGACAATCTTCCTGAAGGAATTGTCTTTAGAATGACCCTAAAATTGGAAATGGTCCTTTTCCCTTGGAAAATTTCCTTTTATAAAATTTTAAAATTACCCTTAAAAACTTTGCCTTGGTCCACCTTGTTGTAGAAACATCCTTCAGGAAAAATGAAGAGGACACTTGCCCAAAAAAATGGCCTTTTAGGATTTCTGCATTGAAACATTTCCTCTAGAAAAGTACCCTTAGGGGAAATTATTTGGGACACTATACTAAAGAAAGTGACATTTGGAACTTTTAAAGTGGAGCATTTTCTAAAGAAAAGGCACTTCAGAAATTTTTTTGTGGGGCACTTTTCTTGAAGAAGATATCCTTTAGGCTCTTTTCAAAGGTCCACTTCTCAAAGAAATACCTTTCAAAACTTTTGTAAGGTTAATTTTCCTAAATAAATTCTCTTCAAGATTATTTTTTCAAAAAAATTATCCAAAAAAATTATCGACACTTAGTCCACAAGACCCAAAACAAAACTTTTGAAATAAATCAAACACTTAGCCAAAAGATTGAAACAAAACCCATAAAATAAATCTACCTTACTATTTTATTACGAGATTTGTGTGGAACACTTCTTTCAAAGGAAAACTAAATGTTTTAACACTTAGCCAAAGTTGAAATATCTCCCAAGTGTAACCTTAGGCTTTTTTGGACCTACTCTTACAACTACCCAACACCATGAAAATCTGCTACTTACATATATGATAAAAAATGATTCTTAAGACAATAGAAGACATAAGGACTAAGCTAGGCCATGACCAAAAAATAAAATTCAATATGAAATGACATAAAATGAGATTCAATATACCTTAAAACATTATAACAAACCCCTATAAAAGCTTTAAGGGGGTTGAACCATTTTTCCTGTGGGAAAAAATGGTCAACATTTTTTATGATTCCTAAAGGGTGGCATGCTTGCTATGTCATGACCAACTGCCTAATCCTATCCATTGAGATATGGAGTCATAAGTATACAAGTTGGGTATATAAACTTATTTGAACAACACAAAACATAGAAAATAATAGGAAAAAAACACAAAACAAAGAACTAATAAAAATAGACTTTACTTCAAAAGCACTTATTGGGACACAACATAATAAGAAAAGAAACACAAACCTAACCTAATATATATAATACAAACCTTCAATCCTCAATATTACGGTTTTAAATGTATCCCATTCATAGGGATAGATAGTTCTTCTCCATTCATCCTTGCTAGTTAAAAGGAGTTTATTTGTTTACACTTGGTGATGGCATATGTTCCAATACATAGGGCATCAAATTTAGTATTCCTCCCTAGATTTTCTCTATCTTTGTCCTATTTCAAGGCTATGCCACCTTTATAAAATGATCTTGGAGTTGCCTTCTTATTAAAAGACTTATTCATTTATACTTAGTAATGCTCCATGGCCTGATGAGATTTACCTCTAGTCTCTTACAACTCCATTAATTATATCAATCTTACTTCCATTAGAGTGTTCTCAAGCAACTCTAGTTGGTGAATTAATTCTAAGGCAAGCAACTCTTAAGAAATGGACAACCTAGCTTCCCTTCCATAAATAAGCACAAAAGGAGAATTCTGTGTTGACCTCTTGGGAGTTATCCTATCATCCCATAAGGTTGTCTTCAATTTGGTGTGCCAAGCCCTTTAGTTATGATCTAAGGTCCCCTTGATTATTTTGATTAGGTTTTTGTTAGTAGATTCAGCCAACCCATTCCCTTGAGGGTAATATTTGGATGAATTACTCAAGAATACACCATTTCTATTTTCCCAATAATCTATCCTAGGTTAAAGGGATAGCTCCCTAAATATATCATGTAATGTTTGTCACTTAATCTACTACTTATTTATGGGGAAAGAGTTAAAAAATGCATAACTTGAACCTAATCTAAATAAGGTGATGCACCAAGAATGTCTTCCATATGACCATCATATTTATACCATAATGAAACAAATCATACATACTAGTATCTAGTTTTTAATCTAACACAAGTATTTCAATATAAAGGTGAGGTGTGAGTAAGAACACAAGGTAGATGAACTAGAGGGTAGATTGCACACTCTGAGGAAATTTTTACAATTGAAAAATCTTTACACACTAGACTATGCTATATATGATCTATTAGATTGGGAAGTCTTACTCAAAAATGAAAGGATAAGGGAAGGAAGGGTAGAGAATTATCTCTTCTCCTCATCATACATCACTTGTAGGCTTATAAAATTATTCAAAAATCATAAAAAAAAAAACTTCTATTAATGTTCAAAAGTATAATATAGCATCAATCCAGAAGGGCTTTGCCATGGTGTGGTTATTTTTACAATAGCTCAAGAGCTATATTTATAGAAGAAATGAGGCAAGAGAGATATAACTTTTGGTGCTAAAAAAATGGGATCAAACGAATTCAAATCTATTTGAAATTTTTTTACACCTATCTCCATGAATCAAGCTCACTCAAACCATTCCTAATTGATCCATGTCACTCTAGTCCATTGCATCATTATAATATCCTCTTTATGATGATCCATGGCAATTGCAATGGAAAGATCAAGTCATTTTCATTTTTTCCTAATGTAAAAATGCTCATGAATTATTTGTTGATGCATACCCAAGTGGGGAGAAGGGTCATTTTCATATAGATGGCTTTGGTGATGGCTGTTGAAATACACATATCTACCTCTATAGGTCCCCAAGGGCACCATTCGATCCTAAAATATCCACTCTAAAATAAATCATGTCCAATCCCAACTCCACTCATATCTATTTACCTTGGTAAAAAACAAACCCTTCAACCTCTATCTAAGTTATTTGGACTCTCCTTTGCTCTAATTGGCCATTGAAAACTGGCTCAAATCATCAATCGCTTGACTCATCTCACACTATTGGTTATTCTAAGTAAAAATGAGTGTGAGACTTTATATCTTTGAAATGTTAACATTGTCTCTACTTACACCATGTGTCAAACATGCATTAATCCTTAAGATCTTCCTTTCAGTTTGTAGCTTCACACACTTGTGCCATGTGTTGACCCCTTGAGATTTCTAACTCTTTTAACCTTCACTCATTATTATATATGGATGCTTGATCAAATGCCAACCATTGATTTATTGGGACCCACTTTTGAATTCCAATGGCTACTTTATGATCTTAAGTTTGATGCCCTCACTTCCATCAAAAAACATTCACATGACCATCATTGAAGATTGCATGACCTTTAAATTTAAGCTCAATAAGATTATCTTACTTCATCTTTAAATTTGATGTTCTGTTGACCATCATTCAATGTTTTCTAGAATGTGATTGATGTCTTCTTGACTATCAAAGTTAAGCACATATAAATCTTTGATCGAGCTTTATTTTGGCATTGGCGTAAATGTCTCTGATAATTTTAAACTACAATCATTTTTTGGGACCTAAATTTGACATTTGTGGGGTTGTCCCAAACTTTTGAAATCAAATGACTATTTCTTTTGATCCTTTTGTAGGAATAATTATTTTGGGAAAAATGTCTAAAAGAAATATGCTTAGTCTTTTGCTTTGGGACAAAATCTCTAAAAGAGAATCTATCTTTGGGGAAAATGTCTTAAACAATCTTCTTAAAGGAATTATCTTTAGAATGGCCCTATGGCCCTTTTGTAAATGTTCCTTTACCTTTGGAAATTTTGAAAAGTACCCTTTGGAACTTTGTCTTGGGGTAACTTGATGTAGAAAGATCCTTTAGGAAAAATGAAGAGGAAATTTGCTCAAAAAATTGGCCTTTTGGGACTTCTACATTGGACCATTTCCTAGTGAAAATTACCCTTCGAGGAAATTATTTGGGACACTCTTTAAATAAAGTGCCCATCATAACTTCTTAAGTGGACCATTTTCTTGAGAAAATACCCTTCAAGAAATTTTTTTGGGGTACTTTGCTTGAATAAGATATCCTTTAGGATTTTTGCAAAGGTCCACTTCTTGAATAAATACTTTTTGAAACTTTTGTAAGGTCCATTTTCCTAAAGAAATGCTCTTCAAGATTATTGTTTTGAAAAAATTGTCTGAAATAATTCCCAACACTTAGACCACAAGACCTAAAACAAAAATTCTAAAATAAATCAAACACTTAGCCAAAACAAAACCCCTAAAAGAAATCTACCTTAGTCTTTTAATATGAGCTTTATGTGGAACACTTCCTTTGAAGGAAAACTGAATGCTTTAACACTTTTCCAAAGTTGAAATATCTCCCAAGTGTAACCTTAGGATTTTTTGAACCTACTCTTGCAACTACTCAACACCATAAAAATATACTACTTGCATATATGATAAAAAAACATTTTTAAGACACTACAAGACACAAGGACTAAGTTAGGCCATGACAAAACTTAAAATTCCATATGAAATAACATCAAATGAGCTACAATATACCTTAAAACATTATTAAAAAACCTTATAAAATTTGTATGGGGGTTAAACCCTTTTTTCTTATGGGAAAAAATGGTCAACAGTTAGCATTTAAAAATCAATGAAGTGATGTAGATAGGTTTGGTAATTATATAGATGGACAGGAAAAAAATATAAAAAATACTTTAATCTTCATTAAAAAAAATATAGCGAGCCACTAAAAATATTTTATTATTTATTCTTCAAAAAAGTCCCTTCCACCCTTAGTGGAAGTGTAATTTGGGTATTCATTTCCTTATCTAAATTCCTTTTTCTCCTATATGCTTGGTGACATTACAATATCCTTTTTAGAGGATATCCTTGAGATCTAGATTTTTAATCATAATATGGATGAGTTAAATTCATCCCTTGGCTACAGATACCTCTTTGACAAATGTATTGGAGCCCCTATCTCTCTTCTTAAGCATTTTCTATGGGTTACTTCTACGTGGATCTTGTTAGCTACCCTAGTCTTCCCTTGGATCAATCATGTTTTCTTTAATGTTGTTTTTGAGTTTGCTATAAATCAGGATTTGGCTAGTCTTTAGGACCCTGGTTTATTAAAAATCATGGAATTTTTCTTTGTCCATTAACTACTTTCATTAACCCATCTTTGATCAAGATTACAATCACTCTTATTTAGATCAGGTTGTATAATCTTCCTCCCCTCTTGAGGAATGAAGAGCACATTAAGTAGGTGGTCAGTTAGGTAGGATCATTCATGAAGTTGGATGATTTTTTATGGGAAGATGGTTTGTTAGAGATTGTGTGATTGTGTAACTCTTTATACCTATCTTACATTCAGTTAATATATGCATGAGACCTAGCTCTTGGACTCAATATCTCAATTTTGAGGGACTTCCCTTCCATTGTTTCCATTGTAATCTCATAGGACATTGGCTTGTGGATTGCCCATATAGGGTTTATGAGTTCTCTTCATCAATATCTTAGCTTTCTTAGAAGAAAAAAGACAAATCTCTTGATCAAGAGTTTGTTTAGCATAACCATGACAATTTTTTTCAACCCCCTTACTCTTTAGATTATTTGAAGGAGTGATTTAATGATGTTTCATTACATAATTTGATTCTAGCCCCTTCTTAGGTATATTTTATAGTAGTCTCTCCTCATCCTTAAGCATATAGTTGATGTGGGTGCCACCTCCAATAAGAAAGGTCACAAATAATATGATGAATTTTTGAGAGCTAAAGTAAAAACATCATTGTGTGATGTAGTTAAATGGACTTTGGATAAACTTTTTTCTCATCGAGGAAGAATATTGACAGTGGATTGTTGAGAGTTTTCCTCTTCCATTTGTGAAGGATATTTCACATGCTTCTTATATTATTTTGGTTTGGTTATTTAGTTTTATTTTTGTACTCATATTCTCTAGGTAGGTGTTTGTTTTTTGCCATTGGGTTTGTTAGGACTTGTTCTAAAGTCTTAACTTAGCTTAATATTTTTGGTAGGTTTATTTAAATAATAAATGTAAACAGGGCATGCTTCTTTTTTTTATAAAGACATCCTTTTAAATAAATTAACTTAGTTTTATTAGGTTAGTTTTATAGTTGTGTTAAATAATTATAACTACATTTTGAGTGGAATTCCCATGGGAGTTGGTTTGTAGGTTAATTGGTTTTTATCGGTATGTGGTAAAAACCTATAAATATATGTTTCTCAATGTAAAAGGGTTAAAAATATATTGGCACCCTTTCTATATACTTGATTATTTGTGATTAATAAAATTCTTTTGTATCTATACTCAGTGGGCACAAGATTCAACCTAATTAGTTTATGTGATATCAGTGGTATCAAAGCATGGTAATTGGGAACACGGTGAATTTGGGTGAAAGCAAAGTGAAAATATTTATTCATGGGGACACAAAGAATCCTCACATGAAGTCATTTTTGGAAATATTTTAGGTATGCCCTATGTGACTTTGGTATAAGGTTAATATTTTGAAAAATTATCAAAATATTAATTTTTACAAATATTTCATATTGGATTATGAGTAATTTGTATGGTAAAACCTATACTCAAGTGTTTGATGTAGATGATTTACAATAAACTTTCCTTTTCTAATGCCCCCTACCTTACCCTCAATCATATTTCATCTATGCTTGATCCCTTGCATGCTTGATCTTTTAGGATTGCAATAATCTGATCCTTTTGTCTTGAACCAAGGGAGTCTTATTTTCATTGGTTATAAATGTGTAAAAAATTGGTTATGGGTGCTATTGACTAAGTGTGGGCTTGCTTATCCTCTTTGTTCCTTCTGTAGTGATGTTGAATCTATTGAGCATGTGTTTTATTCATACCCATATGCTACTATATTGTGGGGAAAATGTCTCAAACCTTAGAATTTTATTTTTGGATATGAGCTTGGATGGTTGAATATAGATTTTGGGTATGCTTGTCCTAAAATTAAAGTCCATCCCTTTTTTCACAAACTTTGGCTTGTTTTCTCTACTAAAGTTATTTGGTTTTTATGGAAACAAAGGAACCTAGAGGTATTCCAATGTAAGGGTAGAGTGCTTACTAACTTCATAATTGAATTCATTCTTCATTTTTTATGCTTGTATATTTTTCTCCAATTGAAGATTCTACAAGACCAACTTGAAAATTTTGTAAGGATAGGGTTACTTAAGGTGACATCAAAATATTTTCTCAACTCGAGGATACCCTTGATTCAGTCCACATCCAAATTAGGTGGTGTCTCACCCGACAGTAGTGGAGGTAAATATTTTTGATTTCAAATGGGATTACATCAAAGATGCCTATTTTGACTAGGATGATAATCCATTGAAGGAATGGATCACCCTGATCAAGTCATATAGTAATGGTATTGGTGAGTGGGTTATTATAAATGAGAGTTATCTTTAGGATTTCCATAATGAGGAGTAGGGTAGCTACATTATTAGGGAGGCTAGGGAAGCCTTCACCCCATTTGACCTAAAAATTTATCTAGAAATAGGGAATGAAAATGAAATGGTAGGTCCTTCATCATGAAGTCCTTATCCAAATTTTTTAGCATAGGGATCATAGGATGAACTTTGGAAATAGATTGATGATAACATAAACACCTTCTTAGGAAAATTGGAGAAGTTGATTAAAGGTGGTAGCTCTATAAATGTGGAAAGATGTCCTCAATTATGTAAGGTAGAATAATATGAGATGAATTTTGGATAAAGTTGATCATTACCCAACCAAGTTGATCCCAAGACATAAGTAGATTGGAAATGTTAGTGACAAAAAATCCTTAAAGGGATGTGCCTTTACTAGTTTGGATGGTAGCATTGATGGAGAAGGCACTACGTGTAATAAGGTGCTAGACCCAGTTTTATGATATTGCCACCTATGGGGTGGCATCTATTTGTCTTGTGTTTACTTTCATTGAATTTATGTGATTGGTGTTTCTCTTTTAGCTTCCTATTTGGCATCATTATCTCTTAATATTATTAGTTATTTTTCATTGGCTACCTGGTTGGCACCTTTCCCTTTGGTAATATTCATTTTCTTTTTGGGGGCTACCTATTTAGGGCCATTTTTATATTGAATTATCAATTATTAGGACTATGCGTAGGGGATGCCCCATTGATAATTTGTGTCTTACTTGATATTATGTACATTTTTGGCATCTAGAATGCATATATTAGTAATAAATTTTCAATATAAAAAACATTTAATCTACTCAAGTTTTATTATGTTTAACTTGCTAAAAGGACAAAATATGGTATTCAAATCCCTATGAAATGTTAGCTAGGATTTTTTTTTTAGTTTTGTGACACATTTTTGAATTTGTATGACCTATTTAGTGCCTATCTCTTCAGAAACTAGTTATCCTTCATCAAAATCCTCTCTGAGAGTCTTAAACAAAGACAAATCCTAAACTTTATAGCCTAGTATGGATTTGTATAACTTGAGAGAGTTGAAAACAAGTTTAAAAATTTTTGTAGGGAGTCATGGTGTCCATCATAGCATTATAAGGTTCTAGAAAATTAAAAAAATCATTTTTCTAAAGTTTCTAATATAATTTTTGAAAAGCATAGGGTTTGTGGGTCCCAAAAAAGTAAAGCATTAGATGTTTTACTTGAAAATATTATTAGATGAATTAATTTCAACACCAAAGTAATTTTTTTATTTTATAGAGCAAAAATTAGTTTCATATATAAATTCTCATCATTATGGCTTGTGAATGCTTTTAGAACAATTGGAAGGACTTATTTTGTATAGATATTTTATAAGAAGAGGTTGAGGGTTCCAATCTCCTTTTTAGAATAATATTTTATTTTTGGTATATGATTTTTTAAATGGAATATTCCTTTTTTTTAAATAATTTTTTATGCTTTGCAAGTTGTAAAAAGCATATATATTGTAAAAGATTGAAATAACAGTTGAAAAAAATGCAATAGAAGTTTTTTATTTTACTTTTGGTGAAATAAGGGTGTATTTTTAGTGAAATAAAGGTGTAATAATTAGATTTTTTTGGTGAGATTAAGTGTAAAACCCATCATTTTTTTTCTCTACAAGGAGGTTAAGTGAAAAACCCCATAGAAGCATTGTCTTGTGCAAAGTGCTATCAGTGAGTGTGTTGTTTCTTTTATTTGTCACATTTATTTTGCATTGTGTTGCACTTACTTTTATTTATCACAATTGCTTCATTTTAAGATGCCAAAGATTTATAATTTTCTTCTAGATGATGATAGATTAATGATTTCTAATTATTTAGATTGGAAATGGTTGATGGAAGCTTCATTAGTTTTTAATGAGCTATGGGATGTTATAAAGAATGAAAATCCTACATTGCCTATAGAACAAGCCAAAATTTATGTTTTTTAATCTTCATGAATCTAAGGCCCTAGCTTTAATCAAGTTTTTTTTTACTTGAGATACATACGTATTGAAAATTCTCCTCATAGTTACACTACATGGAAAATCTTATCTAATTTATATGATAAGAAACCTAAGCAAAAAAAGATAGAAATTAATATGAAATTATTTAATTTATCATTAGAATAATATGGGCATATGGGAGAATACATGTCTAATTTGAATAATATTTATACTAAGTACATTAAGGATAGGTTTGGGAAACTGGATGATGATCTCGTAGCTACTACTATATTGAAAGGACTACCTGGGTCCTATACAAACTTTGTAGAAATGGTTCATGTCTCTAAAAAGATCACATGCATCACTTTTGATAAATTGGATAAGTTTCTTATTTGACATGACCTCTCTCTACCTAAGAAATCCAATAAAACTGAGGAATCCCATGCTTCAGAGTCTAATCCTAGTTCATCTTCTTTTAATTAACAAAACAATAAAAGGAATAGTTATAAAGGGGGTAAAATTTATAGAGGATATAGATTTAAAAACTAAGGTAGAGGTTATTCAAATCAACAGCAATCTATCCATTCTCATTCAAATGAGATGAGTGATAGAGTATGTGGTCACAACTCTTATAGAGGTAGAGTTCGAGGTACATTAGACATTTAGTGTCATAGATGTGGGAAATTTGCTCAAATTTCCTTTCAACATAGGATTCCTTTTTAAAAAATTTAGAGGCCAAAAAAAGTAAGTCTAATTCTACTCAATATGCTGACCATGATTATGATGAGTCTAGCAATGTTGATCATGAATCTACATTCATTATTTAGGGAACATTACTTATATGGAATATGAAGCTAGAGATGAGCTCACTGATGTATGGGTTTTAGATATAGAATTAACCAAACATATGAAAATTAGGTGAGACTTATTTTGGAATTTCAAATAAGCTTCTTTCTCTCTGGTATCTTTGGCAGATAATTTTTTGCATACTCCATAAGATCTTGGGTCAATTTAGATTATCCTTCCTAATAGATCTATCAAATACTTGAAGAATGTTTGGTATGTTCCTATTGTCACTTTAAATTTCACCCTTTGAGGATATGGCACATATCTCCTCATTAAATTAGCACAATGGAACCACCTCAGGGCTGTGGGTGACCCAAAGTTGAAGTGGATCTCTAGATTAGGGTTAGTTCCCTTGATGTATCACTATAGTTCAAACCTATTGCTAAATTAGGGGGGGTGAAAAGGGAGAATGATAAATAAAAATGAATCTAATATAGGGGAGGTTATACACCAAATATATTGTCTATTCACACCACTTGAAATTCACTTGGAATCAAGGAGAATCCCACACATACACTTCATCCAATTCAACACTCCTCTTATACATTATTGTTTAATACATACGGTCTTGAAGAGAGCTTAGACTAGGAGGACATATAAAATAGGCCTTATATAAAATATAATTAATAATCTACTCACTACACCTGAAATCCACTTTAGACACTTCTTCCTAACCTACAAAGAAAGCTCTTAAATCAAACAAGGCACTAAGAAGAGTAACATGTGAAGGTAAGAAAAATACACTTGAACAAGACCAAAAACCATAGTATTAACTTATTGAAATATTTAATGAGGTAAAAAAAACATTATTCATCAATTTAAGGAAAAAATTTGGTAGGGATTTTCTATACGTAGGTGGAGAAATCCCTGTAATAGCCAAAAAGGCTAGTTTATATAGAAAATGTGTGTGTGTGTGAGAGAGAGAGAGAGAGAAGGGGAGCTCAAGAGTCATTAAGACACTTTTAATTAAATGATAAGGATTTAAATTATCATTTAATATGGAATGAGATAGGTACTAAAATGAAATAAAGGAAAAATGTCCCCCAATCTTGTTTAACTCCTCTATATATGGCATAAGTTCCCTTGTGCTTGCATAAGAAACTGACCTCATGATTTGCCTTCAAAAAACTACCTCACAACTCCATAGCATCATGTATAATGATTAATATGAAAGGGAGGGGATATTTACAATCCCTTATATGAATTTTAATGGTTCTTAGTCATCCACATTATTCTATCTATGAGAAATCATCTCAAATAGTTATAAAATGACTCCTCATGCACCTCTCACACTTGGCACCCAAAAAATTATAATTATACAATTTTATCCATTAAAAATTAGGGATGAAACTTTTAAATATTTTAAATATCATTATTTTCATGAAACAAAGCTCAAAAATCTTCCCAATTGGAGATTCACCATTTTTCACTAAGTGTTCACTATTTACCCACTAGACTGGTTGAGATGAATAAGGTAGTAGGCACACTTTGGAGATTATATAACTTAATATATGAACATGAGGACTTATATTAATTCCTAATATCTCTCTCAAAGGTTTTTCCATCCTTTTTAAACTCTTAAAAACCTATAAAACACACAAATCTATCAAAACAATCTTTGTTTTACCTCATCTGTATAGGTAGGGTACACCTTAGTTGCATGGAATAGTACCTTTTGGATTCCTATATAGAGCCAAGCTAGTTTCATGTAATTTTCACCCCATTTGGATACTTCAATTTTCTATTTTCCCCAATTAGGTCCTTAGGAGGGTTTGTAATGGTTTTAGAGAGGTGTCTAGTATTAACCTTCATTCATAAAGATCCCACATTGAAGTTATATATAAATTACATTAATGGATTATTAGGGACCCTACCTAACTCTCTTAATCATTATGAGGCCCCATGTAAAGCATTGGAGAAGTTTCAAGCCCCTTAAGATGACATTTGTATCTTTTTCCATGCATTCTATGAGGTTTGAGTTCATTTCAAGCCAAAAATGGATTCTTGGAGACCTCCCATGCATAATAAAATCTCAATAACCTCTATACACACTCCAAAAACATTTTTTGATCATCATAATATCTCCCTAAGAGATATAAATGAAAAGATCTCCTACTTTGGCATTAGGCCTAGGCCTTATTCAATATGTCTATCTACACTTTGGTGGTTAAAAACTCTTTATTTGCCTTCCATAACTCTAATATATCTCCATAAAATCATATTTAACTCCATTAATATGATACAAAACATTATAATTCTTACCAAAATCTGAAAATGGAAGAGACCCCCTATTTGGAGTTAGGCCTACACCTTGCCTAACTAGGTCTACCTATAGGTCTTGTTACATAGGGAAACCTATTTGGACTAAGATATTTTAGTTGTGTTTCCCATTTTATTTCATATGTATTCAAAATCCACAAACCTTATTTAATCTCTCCTTGACTTTTGGCCCATGTTTCTACCTCCCTTAACAAGAAAACAAGGTCTGTACAAGGGGAAAAGTTCCCCTTGTCTGAGACAAAAAAAGGGAAATTACATTACTAGTATCACAAAATTAATAATTATATAGGGTTATTAAATTCCCAAGTATGATATATACCAAGTTTTATGTATTAACTCCAAGTTTAATACCACTAACTCTCTCCATTTTCTAGGTAGACTTTTCCTAGGTACACATACTGAAGGGTGTCAAATGTTGACTATGTGCATTAGTGTTGGACTAATACCCACAATGTATTTTAACTATTTAATGTACTTTAAAGGTGAAAAATAATTATTTATATGTTTATGAACCATTTATCACTTTATCTCACTATAAATCCTCTCCTTTACAGCTTCAAGTTACAACAAGAATCCTCTTTACCTATCTGACTGTGACAACTTCTTCGGGTATGTTGTAAGTATGTATGTGAATGAATTTGTCCTTGAAAATATTGAATGAGATTAAATTTATATTTAATATCACATAATAATGTGTTAATCATGTGTAACTCTTATTTACCTTGCCTTGTTACCATGATTTTCAAGACTAAGCCTCCCAATCCTTGATTGTGACTGTGTTTACCTAGACTGAGACATGTTGTTGATCTTGCCTATAGGTTAGTGTTTAAAATGAGACTAAAAAACATGTTTGGGAACTATAAATATTCCCATAAAGTGACCTTCCAATTTTTATAATCCAAACTCCACCAACATAGTTTCTTTTAGTACCAATAAACTTTACTCTCAACACATTGCCTGTATTTCTATAAACAGGGCTATAAATGGTATTAGGGCCTTTATGGAGTTATATAAGCTTAGAATGAATTGATAAGGGTGTATATAATAATTTATTATCCACTATTATTGGTTTTAAACCCATATATCATCCTTAGGATTACTCAACTGAGCTCTTTATGCTCACTATTGTCTCAGCCCTTCTCAGCTAGATGTAGGTGTTTTTGGCTCTATATGCACTTGGTCATGATGTCAAAAAGTTATTTAAAACGTACCTAAGGTTAAAAAATATGTTTTTAACTTAGATCATGCATTGAAATTCCCTTAAAAACACTATCAAGACCTCCCAAGTTCAGTGTCTATCTACTTGAGACAACTCCCTTTAAGACCCTATTGTAGGTTGCAATTTGCCCTATGTACGAATAGAAGATGAACTTGAGAGTAAAAATAGGGATTTATACTTATTATAGGGTCAGTAAAAAATTAAAAATCATTTGGAGACATCATAAATAATCTCAATGCATTGGCAAGG
This sequence comes from Torreya grandis, assembly GCA_037957365.1. Taxonomy (NCBI): domain Eukaryota; kingdom Viridiplantae; phylum Streptophyta; class Pinopsida; order Cupressales; family Taxaceae; genus Torreya; species Torreya grandis. The sequence continues at coordinate 491,636 of JARHVA010005803.1, forward strand.
TCTCATTTTCAACCTAGTGGAGAAGGAGACACTTTTATGTTCAAGCCTATATATACTACTACAGATTTTTTAGTGTGTTTGAGAGCACTTTTAGACCTCCAGAATAACTATCTCCACTTGACATCACCCCTTAAAACTTGGTACATTAATTTTACATGCCAAGGGATACAAGGCCAAATAATTAACATCATCAAAGGGATCTTGAGACTATGGTATATGTTACTCACAAAACCAATAGGTCCTCTATTTTGTCATTTCAGGGACAAAAGGACAAACTTAGATTTATTACTTATAACCTATTTACACCTCTTATTTTATCAATTTATTACCTCATACAAGGTTTTTCATGCCTTTAACAGGTTCTGGGACCTCAAATGGGTTCACCTTATGACTCAATGTTACAAAGTGGGCACTTTATCCTCTATCAAGAACACCTGAAGGTGGATGTCTGATACACCACATTGAACAAGATGAAACCTTTATGAATGTGAACCTTGTAAACCTCCCTTAGGCATGTCAATTCATATTTATAAATGTTGAGTAATTGGAGTACCTTTCCATTTCCCCATATTTCACCATAATGTCATTAGGGGCCTGAAGGTGATTATTTTGACTATGTTATGTAGGTAGAGGCAAAGAAGGAATAAGAATATGCAAGGGTAAGGCTCTCAAACCATTTCAAATACAATTTTTAGACATTAAATGGATAAAATCCATTAATAATACTTTTTAAAAAACTTCAAAACACCTTCCTCTATGTGGAAAACACCTTCAAGGCACATGTAGATGAAAAGAACAGACAATGACAAACCCAAACAAGCCTAAAAGTGGCTTATTGAGTTTTTTAGGTCTTCAAAACTGAGAATATGATTGGAAAACTTTTGGGGAGGTCCTAATAAATAATTAAACCATAAAAATTGTCAAAACAAAGAAAATAATTTTGAAACTATTTCAAATAGTGACCCCTCTTAGATGAAAAAGCATAAAAATTTGCCTAAGTTCTTAGTGATGGTTCATAAATGAGGAACCATGAAACTAAAAAATATTTCCATGGATTTGAATCTAACTTAGATAAATTTTAACTCCCAAGATAATTTCTCCTAACTCCACATGTACGGCTTACACCAAGCATACAAAGTTGACCTTTCTTAGCTTGTTAAGATAAGAAAGATAAAATAGAAGAAAAAACTAAACTTTTTGACCTTTTCTTAGCATACCAAGAATGCAAATGAATTTAGGGAGTTGAAGAGACACTATCCCACATTTTTTTTGAAGGTGGACTTCCCAAGTCCGTACAAGTGCCATTAATGGCCTATTTTCAAGGAGAAACTACCTTTTTATTCATGAAAACAATTTTTTCACTAACATATGAATATTTAATAACATATCCTAACCTTATCCACATTAAAATTCACCTTTATGACAAATATGCTTCTTTGAAAGTCTGTACAAGTCATTTAATAAGCCAAAATGTGACCAAAAAGGCATTTTTGCATATTAGACATGGTAAAGGATCAATTTTATGAATTATGAACACCTTATAACATATAAATGACCATATTAAGACATTTTTAATACAATTTGATCCTTTTACCATGTTTGACTTAGAGTTGACTTTGGTTGACTAGACTAGTATAAGGAAGCTAGGCTTAGACCAAGGCTAGAATAGGGATGGGTGAGATGTTTAGACCAACATGAGACCTCTATAAGACATATATGAACCTTTGAAAATTTTTAAATATTTATGGGTTGATCCAATTTGACTAAAATTCAAATTTGATCAATAGTTCTCATATTGCAAAAACATCTTCTTTCCTTGGTAACTATTTGAAACAAAGGTTATCAAATTGTGCTTGAAAATGGGATCATTTATATAAATTCAGTGAAGGATGGATATAAAACCATGTATAAAAGATATGAGGATGTAAATTTGGTTATATTTAAATGTAAATTGCTTCCTCCCAGAGTGGAACTTAAGGTAGTTATTGAAACAGGTACATGCACTATGTCTACAAAATAGTTGTGGCATCTCCACTACGGATATTTGAATGTTCACTCTTTAGTGGAAATTTAAAAATATGTTATGGTGAGTAGGTTTCCCAAATTTTTCAAATATATTATTCTTTGTGAATCATGTGTTTTGGGCAAATAGAATCAAGAAAATTTCCTAAGAATTCATGGAGAGCTAACAAATGTTTGTAGTTAGTTCATAGTGATGTATGAAACATGAAAAAGTCATCCATTGGAGGGTGTAGGTATTTTGTGTTATTTATTTATGATTTTTATAGGATGAATTTAGAGTTTTTCATGAAAAAAAATTAGAAGTTTTCACTAAGTTTATTTATTGGTTACACTTAGTTGAAAAATAAATAAGTTCACACTTGGCCACTCTTAGTTCAGACAATGGTGGTGAGCATACTTTATATAAGTTTTTAGATTATTGTTAAGAACATGGAATTCATTGAAAATATAATAATGCTTACACTCCATAATAGAATAGAGTATTTGAATGAATGATAGGACTTTAGAGGCCACAACACAACTGTGTTGCACTATAAATAGCTTCATGATAAGTTTTGGGCTAAAGCCATTGGTATTGTAGTGTATTTGAGAAACAGGTCATCCATAAATACACTTTTGGGACAAACTCCATATGAGGCTTGGTATGGGTTTAAACCAAAAGTTAAACACTAGAAAGTTTTTGGTTGCCTTTGTTTTTCTTTAGTTCCCATTGAACATAGAACTAAGTTAGAATGAAAAAGTTGATAATGCATCATTCTTGGATATTCTAAAAATAAAAAGGGGTATCATTTGCTTGCACAAGATATAGGAAAATTCATAGTGAGTCAGGATGGGGTATTTGATGTATTTAGTACTATGAACACTGTAGAGATTGATCCTCAATTTGGTAGGTTAGAGAGGAATATTAAAAAATATTTTAAGGGATTAAATAATGAGGGCAATTCTCAGAGTTTGTGGTATGAGACTAATATCCCTTCTATTTCCTTTCCTTCATCTACTAATTAAAATGTTGATGAATTATAAAATGTTGAAAATTCTCTAAGTCTTCCTTAGAATGGTGTATATAATGATAATTTTGGTGTTCCTGATCTCAATAATTTGAATAAGTATCCAAAATGGGCTCAAATTAATTATTTTGACTTGAAAGTAGATGAAGTTGGTCTGACAAGTCCTAGGAGTTCTTGTAAATAGGTGAACTATGCAATGGTTGTTACTACTTCTTCCACTGAGCCATCTACTTTTGATGAGGCTTATACTGAACTGATTTGGCAATAGGGAATGCAAAGTGAGTATGATGCAATACTTAACATTAATACTTAGGTTTTATTTGATCCTCCTCCACATGTTCAACCCATAGGATGAAAATGGGTTTATAGGACTAAGTATAAATTAGATGGCTCCATTGATAAACATAAGGCAAGACTTGCTGTGAAAGGTTATGCATAACAAAAAGGTATTGACTATGAGGAAACATTTACACCAACTACCAAATGATGCACTATTCATATGGTCCTTGCCTTAAGAGCATAGAATGGCTGGAAATTACATCACATGGATGTTAAAAGTGATTTTTTGAATGGTGATATATAGGAAGAATCATATATGAAACAACCCCAAGGTTTTGAGAAAGTGGGTGTAGAACACAAAGTCTGTAAATTGATAAAAGCTTTGTATGTGCTCAAATATGCACCTAGGGCTTGGTATGAGAAAATGGATTCATACTTGAAGACAATTATTTTTAAACATAGTGAATCCAATGATACTCTCTATTTTCAAGTTTAGGGTAAGAAATTGGTAATTCGTTTTCTCTATGTCGATGACTTGTTTATCATAGGCAATGTTGAAAACCATAACAAGTTTGTGAAGAAGGAATTAAAATATAGGTTTGAGATGATAGATATTAGACTTATTCACTACTATCTTGACATAGAAGTAACTTAGAAAGAGCATAGTATTTTCATTTCACAAACTAAGTATATTTTTGAGTTATTAAATAGGTTTGGCATGAGTGATTGCAAACCTACCCTCACTCCCATGGAAATTAACTTGAAATTGTCAAAGGATGATGGTAGTGCCTTTTTTTATGGCACAAAATATAGAAAATTTTTGGGAGGTTTGATATATTTGATGACTAATAGGCCCAATATATCATTTTCAGTTGGAATTTTGTCTAGTTTTATGTATGAGCCTAGAGAAATTCATTCGCATGCAACAAAAAGAGTACTTCATTACCTTTAGGGAATGAAAACATATGGCCTTGAGTACCACCACAACAAAAAATTCAAACTTTTTAGGTATTATTATCCGTATTTTTGTGTATGTGTGGATGATAGAGTATCCAAAATAGGATACACTATGCATAAGGGTTCAACTACCATTTCTTGGTATTGTAGGAAGTAGGATACAATGGTAAACTCATCATTATAATTAGAGTACATTTTAGTATGGGATGCTTATAGATAAATTATTTACTTATGATGCATTCTTAAAATCTTCAGATGTTTCAAATTATTCCTACATAGTTATACATTGATAATCAGAGTGCAATCAAGATGTCCAAGAATATAGTATTTTGTGCCAAAATAGAACATATGGATGTTAAATATCATTATCTATGAATGATGGTGGTGAAGAAATCACTTGATCCAATATATTTCCCAATTGTTGATCAAATGGTTGACATTTTCACAAAACCCCTTGATAGAATCAATTTTGAAAAATTTATAAAAATGCTTGGCATGTGTCTAAAAAACTAACTTTGGATCATAGGGGGTTTGTTAAGACTTGTTCCAAAGTCTTAGCTTAGGATTTTTGGTAAGTTTATTTAAATAATAAATGTAAATGAGGCATGATTATTTTTATAAAGATACCCCATAAATAAATTAGCTTATTTTTATTATGTTAGTTTTATATTTGTGTTAAATAATTAAAACTACCCTTTAGGTGGAATTCTCATGAGAGTTGCTTAGTAGGTTAATTGGTTTTTACCAGTATGTGGTGAAAACCTATATTTTTCAATGTAAAAAGTTTAATGGCATATTGGAACCCTTTATATGTACTTTATTTCTTAAGATTAATAAAATGCTTGTGGACCCACACTCAGTAGGCACAAGATTTAACCTAATTGGTTTATGTGATATCAGGGTTGTCTAACAGTGTTTGCTTATTGTTTTATCTTCCCTTTTGTTTTTATATTATGCTCTTATTATTTCCCCTTTTGTATCAATCTCCATTTCATCTGGTTTTTCTTGGATGTTTTTATTTTGGTTCATAGACTTATTTTATTCATTTCACTTATGAGGCCTTGTCTACATTCTGTAAAAAGATCGAGTCCCTATCTTTATACATGCCTTTCAGTTCATAGCTCTAGATCAAAAGAGTTTACCAATAATAAAAATTAAATAAAAGTGAATTAAATAAATAAAATCCAAAATTTATTTGTATACATTACAAACTAAGATTAAGTAATTTATTCATAATGTTTTATCATTAATAAGGGTAGTCATGAATTTGAAAATGTCACTTCAAAAATTAACATAAGATTTTTTATTAATAGAGTAATCACTCTAATATTAAATATTTATTTTGGTCACATATGACACATAAAATTAATTAATTGATTTTAATCAGTTTATGAAGAGTTACATATAGGTTAGTGATCTTTAAGAAATAAAGAGTCAAGCTTTATCTCATACAATCACATAATCCCTATTTTATATGGGTATGTTATTAGTACAACACACACACACACACACACACACACACACACACACACACACACACACACACACACACACAAAATCTAATAATATGAATACATATATAATGTGAATTACTAACTTATATAGGGTTATTTCAAAAAATGTTATATTCATGGAATATAAGACCCATTTGTAACCCCTAGGGATTTTTTAAAATGTATATATCGACATTATAGAGGTAAAATTTAACACACATTTTTAAGTGAGTTAGTCAAAGTGAAAAATTACCCTACCTTTCTTGATAAACCTTGGTGTTATACCAAAAATACATATATGCACTTTAAGAGGCACTACATGTGATTTGTGCATAGGTAGTAGTGTGTGGTCATACCATTGGATAACTATCACAAGCCCACATATATAGAGAGTGTGGACATGGATGAGGAAGTGAAATATATATAGAACATCACTCATAAGTCATATAGAATTTATACCCCCATGATTATGGATTCATTAGTTGAGATGATTCAAACTCCATGTTTGAGACCACCAATGATGCCTATGATTGGTGGGTTAAAGAATCCTAAGAGGTGAATGGGCATAAGCATGGCATAGTGAACACACAATCTAGATAGTTTAATTTGCAAAATGGTGTGAGGAACACCAAAGTAAAGCCTATCCAAGCTTAAATTATAAAACCATAGTGTTATAACCTCACCTTTTTATGATTTGATGTACTGTTTAAAACGTTATTGTTATTGATGTTTAACTAACTATTATTTTTATTTACTTTAGCTGGACTATGTGGTTAGATTCGATGCAATGATATTTCAACTACAGGTTGATGACTTGGCATGTTTTTATTCTTTACTTGATGATTTTATAGATTACTACTACAGTTAATGTTTTATTATAGTTTTGTAATTATTTATCGATTATCAGATCAAGTACTGATGATGTACTTCTATGGTTGTAGGTACCATCATATGAGCTAGGTTGATGCTAGCATCAGTACATTAGGGTACCAGAGTGACTTATGGTTAGTTATATGAGTTTCGATAGGTATCCATGTTTTTTTATTATTTTCCCTACCATTAGATAATATTGATTTTTTTTTGTTAAATCACTATCTCGACATATGTACCTTAACACATTCCATTTTGTCTAGTATTTTGTATTGTTGTATGTTATCACATGATTGACACGGAGTCTATTTTATTATGTTATTATGTTTTGAATGGTTCACAATGAACTTCTCATTTCACCTCTATAAATGACTCACCACTCCTTTCTGGATGGACTCTGATTATTTGGAAATAGACTCCTTAAGACTTACTTAGACCTACCCATGACACCCCCATCATGGAATATTACCTATACTACATGGAATATTGTGATAACATGGTTATGTGGGTTCAATGGCATTAATATATATTTATTTTCTTAAATTGTTAGTTTTTTTATTATGTTAATGGTTAATTATTTTATTGGTTATTTTGTTTAATGGCTCAACTTTTCTAGATGGTCATTTATGACGATTGCATTAATGAATATTTTGGTCAAGGTTGCTTTGGGAAGTGTTAAGCAACAATGGAGGAGGCTTTCTCTCTCCTCACATTGAATGCAAGAATTGAATGGGGTTTAGGGAGTTGAATGGAAAGAATGAGGAGTTAGTCAGTGGGTGGAAGGATTGGATGTGAGTAGGAAGATGGAGAAAAATGGAAGGAAATAGAGGGAGGTGCTCGACTCATTTTTAACGTATACTTGCTTGGTGTTTTTGGACCATAGCATGGAGAAAAAAGGTTTATTTGATTTATTTCTATCTCTACTCACTTTTCGTGTTTTTTTCCTCTACATTTTTAGGTAAGTTTTTAGACAATCATCTAGTTATTATTTTTCTGAAAAAGGAAAATTATAAAAAGAATGGAGGTTGCATATGCAGCTAATATTCTTGGGAATTCTGGATGTGTATCCAATACTCAAAATGGTTTGATATTCTTATTTTACATGTAAATTTTAAAAATAGATTTGATATATCATCTATTTTTACATATAGTTATTTACTCAAATGAATATTGGCATGCATTAGTTTATTGTTTGTATGTACATGCTTTCATTCTTTATTTAAATGTTTTACTGTGTAAATTTTTAAAGCTCTATGGGTTTTAAAATATGATTCCACCCAACTAGGTTGTCGACTCTTTTATATTGAAGAATTGGTTGAGGTCTTCATTTTTTTACATATGTACATTGTGTATTTCATTTTTGGGTGATTACCCCATGTTTTAACTAAACAACCTATCTTTGAAGGTTTCATGGCTTTATTTATATACATTTTGACAATGTATCAAATGGGTCATTCTGACTAACCATGTACCTTGGTTACATATACACACACACATATGCATGTGTATGCGCGTGCGCGCGCGCGCACACACACACACACACACACACACACACACACACACACACACACACACACACACACACACACACACACACACACACACACACACACACACACACACACACACACACACACACACACGACTATATTCTTTTGGGTTTATTCAACTAGTATATTATTTGAAATGGGTCTCGACCCTTGCTTAAATCAATTGTATATATTTTTTTCATTTGGAACTATTCTAGAAATTTTTGGTGTCTTTTATATCAAAAAATCTAAGTTTTATATTTGGCATCAGTCTCCTAGACTGTATTCTTATCTAGTTTATTTGATAAAATGGGCTGTGATGCTTTCTTTTGTGGATGCATACAAATGTATTTTGAGTTTGGTAAAATTTTGTGAAATGTTTTAGGGGTTTCATTAATGTTTTGATGTCTATGTTTTTCATATATAAGAGTCATGGGTTATTTGGAACAAATATTTCAACTGGGGTTTTATACCAACTATTGGTTTATTATATCTTTTAGGGTTTAATGATGTTATTATATATAGAGATCTCATGTTAATTTGATGTTATTATACCTATTATTTGAGTGACTCAATTTAGGTGGTTGTGTTATGGGAAAGTTTTGTGTGTCTTCTTTCAGGTATTTTCTTGCATGTTACTTAACAACATGCCTCTATTGGGTTTAACATAAATATTATGTGTTTATATTCTATTGAAAACTTTGAGGAATTCAGGTGAAGTCTATTGAAATTTCATTTATGTGTGTGTGTGTGTAAAGGTTTTATTTTTGATACTACAAGTGATTTATTGTATGATAAAAATGACTTTTATATCAATTCTAGTTTAAATAATCGAGCATTGTTAAATGACTACTAGAATTATGGAATGCTTTTTGGGAATCTTGTATGACTGAGTTAAATGAATGGATTAATTGGTTATTATGATTGTTTGGTTATGAATTGGTTATGTATAATGATTGAGTTATATGTTGTGATTCCTATTCTATTATATGATTGCATGAAGTGTATCCATGTTGGGTCACCATTCCTAGAACATACCTAAATAACTAGGCATTAGTTGGTATGTTTGTATACCTAGGTTATAAATTTATAGTCAGGATAACTTAGGCTAATTACATACTTGGAAGGGATTAAGTTGGTTTTATTAGAAGCTATAGAAATGGATTTAGTTGTTTAATTCATTACTATATCCTTCAAGTAGTCTACAGTAATTATCCCCACTTGCAATTTATATCGGTAATGGGTTGGTTATTTTCATCTTGCCTCAGAATGGTGATTGTTTGTCATTTGTTTATGTTATGTTTTTATGTTGAGAGGTCCAATGATTTGTAATCCAACTTGATCATAACTCCCTTCTTTCCCCTAGTTTTCAAAACCACCATCTAGCTTATGGTTGGGGTAGTAAAGGCCACCAATGGTTGGGATCATAGGGATGGTTGGGAGGGTTTGTTCAATTCAGTTACTTATTGTTCCACTCTTGGATGATCTTGTGAACAACATGAATTAACTGGTAATGAATTATTTTATACATTCTTTACTTAGCTTTTAATGTTTAATGTTAATTGATTCATGAGCATAGTTAATATTTTATCTCGATTCAGTATTAGTTTGATTATATGATATACAAGGAAAAGAATGCAAATCTTAAGTGTTGGTTAGGGTAAGATGCATAAGTTTATTGTATTATAGAAGGTAATTCATTATGCACACTAAGTTATTGGAATTTTTAGATAGAATTCACTCCTATTGCTAACTTAGAATATTCTTTGATATTATTAATGTAGAATTGATCTCTTGATTTAGTTATATGATCTTGTATAGTTACATAAGAGTACTTGATGGTTAATATGAGTAAAGGTTTACTCAAGCATATGCATAGTGTTTACTTGATTTAAAATCATACATATTATATTTGATAAGTAAATTAAATTTTCAATTTCTAATGGTTATTATTGATTCATATAATAGATAGTTGTAAATTTTTTATATATGATTTTGTAACCATTAGAGGATGTATAGGACATGGATATTTCTTATATGTTTTTAGTTATGCATGGATTATGTGATTAGTCCAATTACACTTGTTTCCAGTGTATGCAAAAAACATAAGTAAAAACCTTTCTCTAATATAAAATTCATACATACTTGGTTGTGCCTAAAGGTATGTATATTGTTAATATTAAATCTGAAAGTGTTGATTTCATTCTCTCATTTAATATTATATGTTTGTAGAAATGAATAATTTTTTTGAGTTTAATTAGTTTCAAAGAGGGCTTCTTGGAAATTAAATCAATTGAAATTCTTAAATGAATTAATATAGAGTTGATGAAGGAAATTATATTAGATTAATCTAATGTATGAAATGAAATAGTTGTATGTTGCATTCTCCTTGTTTGATGTTTGTATAAATGAATGATGGTTGTATGCATACTTTTTGATCTTCATCCCTATGGACTGCATATGCTTTCATCCTTTTCTATTGGCTGAACTTAATTTCATTACAAGGTTATGGCATGCCCAACATTATTTTGTAAATGTTCTTTAAGTGAAACATTTTATTTGGGTTCCACTTAATTTGAAACTCAGCTACAATTATTTTTTGTATAAGTTGTATGCATTTAATTATGTAAAAAAAAAATTCTATTCATGTACTTCTAAATTATCTGGTTCACATAAAACCTATTAAATGCAAGCATATATTATATTTGCTCATGTTGAAATGTGTTGCTTTAGATGTTTAATCATATTGGAAAGTGTTGTAAATGTTAGAGTATCTTTTACTCATACTTGCTAGTTGTCTTATATGAGGTTTAGTCGCACATTGGCTAGTTTAGCTTTTATGATGCTTTAACTTGCCTATATAAGCAAGTGTTTTGCTTTGTAATATTTATGATTTTATATAAATTCTCTGCATATATCATTTGTGTTAACAATTGATCTTGTGTTCAATTGATTTCTTCTTGTGCAATGCATTAGCATCAATGGTTGTGGTAATGAGCCATTGGAGAGATATTGGCTAAAATTTTTGTTAACTCTGACATGGTATCAGATCCATCTCCAATACCCATTACTCAATGTACTTCATTATATTTTTTGTCCTCATAGTGTGTTTTGGATCTATATTTTGTTTTGGCCATTAAATATGCCATATAGATCCTAGGTTTTGTCCTAAGAAATTATTGAATTAACTTTTTTATGGATCCTTTCTATACTATGGTAGTTTCTATTTAGCTTGAAGAAGTTGTGTAGTCATTTCAGAGAAATATTTTTTTGGGAAAAACTATGATTTTTACCAAAATGTCATATATTTTGATCAACTTCTTTTTACTACAAATAAATTTTAAGAAACTATTTCTGGGTTGTGAGTTCATCTCTCAAATCTTTCCAAAACATCTTACGGTTTCAAATTCTAATGAGTATTAAAAAAGTTATGGTCATTTTAATATGCTAATTTGGTGTATTTCTTCTTGCTTAGCATTGGATCTATAAAATGAGGCATTGAAATTTGTTGTGTTATTGTATGCCCATAATCTTGAATTTTATATCAACATTGAAAATTATCTCCATTGGCATCAAGTGGTTTTCTTTAGATTGCTAGGCATTGGTTTTTGTATATCAACATTGATATCAGATTTAAACCTCTCTTAGCATATCAATGTTTGTGGTGTGGCATTTTAGCTTTTGAGAGTCTAGAAGTGTCATCTTTATCAGATCTAGTTTTGGTGCAAGAGAAATATTAGCTATTGAAAAGAGGCCTACACATTTTTTTTGTTGAAGGTTTTTTAGATCTTTTTTTCAGGTTGGAATTCAATTCCAGATCTAAGCTTGGCATTTTAGCTTGGAAGAGTGGTGTTTCAGCTTGTGATATTTAGCATGGCGCTATTAGCATTTTTGATGTTTTTTGCATCATTTTCTATCATTATAGCCAAGGTGTCATCTTTATTTTTAGCATCATTTTCCATCCAAGCCTGCATTGGAGTTTCTAAGGAATATGATTGTTGTGTTGATTTGATAAAAAGAGGCATTTTATGCATTACATCAACTTGTATTGTGTTGCTTAGATCTACCTATGAAAAAGAGGTGTTTTAGAAATGCTAATCAAACCACTTACCAGGCATTGAATTTTGCTCTTTAACTTTTGGCATTGAAGATCAACTTAAGGTGCTTTTATGAAATATTTTCTAGCTTTGGCCTTTGGAAGGTGTTGGAATGCAAGGTGGCATCTTAAATATGCTCATTGGATCCTAATCTATTGTTTTGGATCTACTTATGGGAGATCTAGATCTATAAATAATAGTACTTTACTTTCTTCTCCTCTTAAGACAGATGGAATTTTTTTTCTTAATGGCTGTATTTTTTGCTTAAAGAGGAAGTAAAACACCCTTGCATGCATACCAAGGTAACTGGGTTGACTTTTATTTACTTCTATTGACCTGAAGAGATTCTTGGTTTCATGTTGATTCCAACAAGTGGTTAGAAGGCTAGGTTCCCTTACCCGTTGTGTATTTTTTTAACTTTTAGTGCAATTTTTTATTAAATAGGCTTATTTTATGAGAAATTATTTGTTTAATAACTTTTGATTGGTAGCTCAAAATTGAGCACCATTTTTTTCAAAAGTTAATGTTTTTAAATTTCCTATGCAATGGTCCTTTTTAAATTATAAAATGCATTAAAATATAAAGTGCCATATTCTAGGGGGGTGGTCTCTTCACATTGGTTGTGTTGCCATTGCTTACATTATGTGGTGACACATTTTGCTATGTTTTTGAAAATTTGTTGAGGGATCATCCATTGTATTACATGTACCTTATCTCTTATTTTTGTCATAGATCTTAGCTAAGAGTTTTTTTAACTCTGACAGTAAAAGGGATTGTTTCCTTTAATGAATTTCTTCCTATATGAATGGTTAAATTGATAGTTATTCATTGTTTTAAGTAAATCCTAAATTAAAATAAAGCTAAAAATATTAGAATATATGTGAAATTATATGAGTTTATTATGTTCTTTACCTTAAACCTTATAAATGATTGTATGATCAATGATTATCTAAATATAAATACTCTTGACTGAAATATGTTTCAATTTCATTGAATTCTCCTTTATTTTATTATGTCGCATTGGCTATGACAATATAAGGTCGTAACATAGATTCAATTATAAGATTCCCATGAAATTTACTTGATGAATAATGATGTCAATCATAATGATATCACTGTTCATTTAATTGAATAATGAAATTCATGCTTATCAATTGAGTGATGTGTGAACTACAAAGGAACATGTTGGTAATGGTGTAATGACCTTCAGGTCGTGAGGTGATTAACAACCTCAACTGATAGCACTTAATAGTTGTCTATGAAGCCTTGAGTTTCAATTTGTTCTTATTTGTGCTCTCTTTTATGTAATGATATTTTTATTGTATACTTATGGAAATTTAACATAAATCTACCTATGTTGAATTGAGTTTTGATTGCTATTTATGACTTAATTTTTTAAAATTTTAATTGATTATGAGATTAGATCAATAAAGTAACTTGTACTCTTAAAAAAGACCTATTTAACATAAATGATAATATAGGTTTTTAGAGTAATACTTTTTAGTTAGACTGATCAAAAAAATATAACCATCCTTGAGTAGAACTGAAACCCAGTATGGATAGTGAGGTATTTACCTAGGGTTAAGGACCTATAAATGGTCTTATGTGGAAGAATAAGTGTCACATATGGCATTCAGGTCCTATCGATGTATGCATACATTAATATGCCCTGAACCTATAAACATCCTTAAAATTAAACTACTTTCCCATAGCACCCTTTATATGTAGTTACCTCTAGCTAATTACATTAGTTCACCTCCTTTGGTTATGGTTTCACGTATGTGAATATGCTAAATGATTATCACTTGTATCAATAAGTGAGGTACTAGGTCCAACATTCATCCAAAAATGTACTCTAATATATAATTCTAATTTTTTTGGGGGTTGTTTCATCTGGTATCAAAGCAATTATTTTCTCTAAGAAACTTTGAGACTTTTTACATATATAATCTACTAAGTTATTTTTTGTAATTATCAAGATGGTTAGAACATGATCAAGTGGTGGTAACATCTACAATAACTTATATAATGTTAATTCATCTAGGGTCTGAGGTAGAAGATGAGGTAAGGGTCATCATGGTTATATCCTTATTTATAACTAAAAATATCTACCCATAAATAATGTTGAAAATAATAATTAGGTTCCAGATATCAGTGCAATCGATGGGAATCCAACCGATAAGGATGAGATAATCCTTAGTGGAATTTTGATAGCCTTAAACACCTTTCAAGGAAAGATTGACATCCAAGAATAAAGGCTTATAAATCTGGAAGGGGTATCCCAAGAGGAAGTACCCAAATTAGAATTGAGACAAGTAGAAGGACCTTTACAAGAACTATCTTTGACCATAGTTGACCCAATCATCAAAGAGTTGAAAAAGCTTCCACCACCTACCCTTTTAGGTGAGGAATCAAGTGATGTAGCTGATGCATGGCTAGTACACTTGCATAAATATTTCAACCTACATAACATGCCATCAAATATGAAATCAAGGGTGGTAGCTTATCAACTAATTGGTTCCATAATATTATGGTGGAATTTCCTTTGTGCCATTGAAGGATATCATCCCATGAACCTTAACTAGCCATTTTTTGAGTCTTTGAGACATAGTTTCACAAAAGATACCTGAATGTCAATTATAAAGAATAAAAAATCATTGACTTTTAACTTCTAAAGTAGGAAAACATGTCTCTTGCTAAGTATGAGAACAAGTTTGTAAATCTGTTGCATCATGTAAACTATATACATGATGAGGAAACCAAGATCACTAAGTTAAAACTTGGGCTTAAGGAAATATTGATGCATGATGTAAATATGATGAACCCAATGACATTGGTATCAGTAAATGAATCAGCCTATAGGGTTGAGGAAAAAGAGAAGTCTCATCAAAAGGCAAGGTATAAATTTAAATAAAATAAGCAACAATCTAAAGTCAAAAGTCTTCTCCTATGAATAATAAATTCTAGAAATCATACCAAAATCATAGATTTTATGGTAATAATAAAATTTTTAACAAGTTTTATAATGAAAATAGAAATTTTAGGTCCTAAGTATCATATAAATCTAGTTATTTTAAGAAGGAACATCATCAAAACAACCAATGTGGACCTACCATGGGTGTTAATATTACTTTAGTAGCATCATCTAGACCTATTATTTATTGGGAATGAGGTGATAACCACTATAAAAAGGACTATCTCAAACTAAAATTGAGCCAATTAACCAATCATAAGGTATATGTTGTTATTGGTAATTGAGATGCTGACTTACAAACCACTCTAATTGAAACCATAAGTGCTATAAATGGGTTTCCCTTAACTATTTTAATTGATTCACGTACATCTAGTTATTTTATATCTACTTTTGCTACTAAAAATGTAAAATCAAACCTAATTTTGATAAGAAAAGGTTGAAAGGTTGAGTTTGGTACTAGTAAAAAGGTACCTATTCTTGAATTCTTGGAACAAGTTGAACATGATCTTGATGTCTTCAAGACCAAGGTGAATCTATTCCTCACACCTTTAAGATTTTATGATCTCATTATTGGAATGGATTGGCTACATGAATACCAAGACATGTTTGATTACGTTGGAAAATGAGTGAAATGAATTAATGACCTTAGACAACTTGTAGAAGTACAAGGTATTCAAGGGCCTAAAATGCATAAAACACTTTCAACCTTATAGTGGGTTGCAAGCTTTACAATTTAGTTGTAAGAATTTCTCAAAGAAAAGGAACTAGTTCACATAGATTTTCCTATTTTAAAAAAGTTCATGGACGTCATTCCTAAAAAGCTACCCGATTTACCACCTAAGTATGAATTTGATTTTTCCATTGATATAATTCTTAGATATTCTCCTATATCTAAAGCTCCCTACCATATGAATGTGGCTAACCTACAAGAATTAAAGGTATAGCTACAAAAAAAATTGGATAGTGGAAGCATTAGGTTAAGTGTGTCTCCTTGGGGTGATTCAGTGGTCTTTGTTATGAAGAACGCTAGTATATTAAGTATTTGTATTGATTACCACTTAATTAATAAAGTAATAATTAAAAATCAATATCATTTTCTAAGGATAGATGATTTATTTAACCAAATTAAAGGTGTTGTAGTCATCTTGAAGATTGATTTGAGATCAGGCTACCATCAATTGAGAATCAAAGAAGAGGACATTCATAAAATAGATTTTAGAACTCAGTATGGACATTATGAGTTCATGGTACTACCATTTTAATTGATTACTACTCCTTCAACCTTCATAAATCTTATGAATATCATGTTCATAGACTTTTAAGATAATTTTATACTAGTATTTCTTGATGGTATTCTCATCTACTCTAAGAATGAGGTTGAACATGATCAACACCTTCATTTTGTCTTGAAAATACTAAGACAACATAATATATATATATAGAAAAATCTCCAAATATGCATTTTATGAATCTAAAATTAATTATTTGGGTCATATTATTTCTAAGGTTGGAATTACTATAGATCTATTAAAAATAAAATCCATATTGGATTGGCCTGCTCATAGAAATGTGCATGAAGTATGTAGCTTCATGGGATTGGCTAGTTATTACCAGTGATTTTTAATAAAAAATCCATCATAGCCCATTCTATTACTTATTTGTAGTGCAAAGGTAAAAAATTCATATGGATACCTTGATGTAAGGAGGCTTTTACAAAGCTAAAATTGCTACTAACAACAACACCTATTTTTATCATTCCATACCGAAATGGTAATTTTGAAGTATGGGTTGGTGATTATAAGGAAGGATATGGATTCATCTTGACTCAAAATGATAAGGTTGTGGCTTATGAGTCATGAAAACTCAATGAACATGAAAGTAACTATCCCACACATGACATGGAGCTTGTTATCATTATCTATGTGCTTAAACAATGAAAACATTTTTTGCTAGGAAAAAAATTTAAGGTGAAGTTTGATTAGTGCATATTTGAGTACTTTTTATCTCAAGATGATTTAAATTCATGTAAATGTAGATGGATATAATTTTAAAGCAATTTTAACATGAATATGTCATATGTTAAAGGATAGGAGAATCATGTGGTTGATGCACTCAGCCAATGCACATACCTTGCTACATTGTTAGTTGTACAAGAAAATTTTATAAGTGTTGTTTTATAATAGTAGTTTGTTGATGAACTCTACCATGATGTAAGAGTATTTTTGGTTGATGAGGCTATAACAAATAAATTTTCTGATTTTTATATTAAAATAGATGACCTTGTAAGGCATAAAAATAGAAATAATGTATCCAAGTTAGGTGACTTAATAAATTATACATTAAAATAGGTGCATACAACACATTATTATGATCATATAGGTGTCACAAAGATGATACATGAGTATAAAAGGCTTTACTTTTGGTCTAGAATGAAATGTGATGTCACTAATTTTATGGGAAAATGCTTGGAACACTAGTGGGTTAAAGTTGAGCATTGCCATCTAGGAGGACTAATGTACCCTCATGATATTCAAGGAGAAAATTGGGATATATTCTCACTTGAATTTATTATGGAGTTGCCTAAATCATGTATCAATCATGATACTATACTTTTGGTAATTGATAAGGCCAATAAAGTTGGCCACTTCACTATTGGAAATTTAACAGATAACACTTTCATGTTTGCATAATTTTTCATGAAAGAAGTGGTTAGACTTCATGGAATATCTAAATTTATTATTTCAGATCATGATAAATTATTTGCCTCAATATTTTGGCAAACTTTTATTGCTAATTTTGGAACACGATTAAATTTTATTTCTTCATATCATCTAGAAATAGATGGTCAAACTAAAAGGCTCAACCAAGTGGTTGAGGACATGTTGCACATGTATGTTATGGAATAAATAAATAAATAGGAAGATTTCCTCTATTTGGATGAGTTTTCATATAATAATTATTATCATTTTGCAATAAATGTAGCACCTTTTGAAGATATATATGGGTGTAAGTGTAAAACTCATCTTGGCTGGGATAACTTAGAAAATAGAGCTATTATTGGGCTTGATTTACTACTAGAATATGATAAATAGATGGAATTAATAAGGTAGAATATAAAAGTGGCATTGGATAGAGAAAAGAGTTATGATAATCAAAAGAGGACTCCACATGAATTCAACATGGGTGATAAATTTTTTCTGTGTGTTAGACCATATAAAAGCTCAATAAAATTTGGTAAAGCTTCCAAGATAGCTCCACATTTTATTTGGCCCTTCGATATTGTGGAGAAGATTAGTCTTGTTTCTTATCAGTTGGCTCTTCCTCTTTTTATATCAAGTATTCATGATGTATTTCATTTTACTTTGTTAATGAAATACATACTTGATCCATCTCATGATTTGGATTGGAATTATTTATAGGTCATGGAAGAGGAAAAGATCTAGTTGGAACAATAGAGAATCATAGACCATCATAGAATTAAGATATAAAATAGAGACATACAAATTTTTTTGGTTCAATGGGACCCAATGAGTGAAACAAACACTACTTGGGAAGATGCACATCTTTTTAGGTAGCATTATGCATGGTTGTTTGACTAGTCATCAAGACAACTCCCTTTTAAGAGGGAAGATGTTATGACCTTGAATTTTTATGATCTGATATACTATTTAAAACATTATTATTATTGATGTATAACTAATTTCTATTTATCTTTATTTAAGTTGGACTATGTGGTTGGATTTAATGTAGTGATATTTGGACTATGGGTTATTGACTTGGCATGTTTTGATTCTGCATTTAATGATTTTATAGATTAATAATATAGTTAATATTTTAATATAGTTCTATAATTTTTTATCGATTATCAGATTAGGTACTCCTATTATACTTTTATGGTTTTAGGTACCATCATATGAGCTAGGTTGATGATGACATCGGTATATTAGGGTATTAAAGTGAATTCTAGGTAGTTGGATGAGTTTTTATAGGTATCCATGTTTTTTGGTCATTTTCTCCACATTGGACAATCTCAATTATTCATTTGTTATATCTCTATCTCAACATTTGTACCTTATCACATTTCATTTTGTGTACTATTTTATACTATTGTATGTTGTCATGGAGTTGATTTGATTTTGTTATTATGGTTTTAACTATTCATATTGAACTTATCCTTTCACCTCCATGAATGACTCTCCACTCCTTTCTATATGGAATTTGATTTCTTGGACATGGAATCCATAAGACTTACTTAGACCTACCCATGATACCCCCCATGGAATATTACCTAGACTACATGGCATATTATGATAACATGGCTGTGTGGGTTTGACAGCATTAATATTTGAATTGTGTTTTAAATTGTTAATTTTTTTTATTATATTAATGGTTAATTATTTTATTGGTTGTTTTTTTTAATGGACTAACTTTTCTAGATGGCCATTTATGACCATTACATTAATAAAGATTTTGGTGGGGGTTATTTTGGGAAGTGTTTGATGGTAATTGAGGAAGTTTTCTCTCTCTTCACATTGAATGTGGGATTTGAAAGGGGTATGGGGAGTTGGATGTAAGGAATGGGGAGTTAATCAGTGGGTGGAAAGATTAGATGGGAGTAGGAAGCTGGATAAAAATGGAAGGAAATAGGAGGTTTTCAAGTGGTTTTTAACATAGGCTTGCTTGATGTTTTTGGACAAAAGGTTTGTTTGATTTATTTCTATCTCTATTGTATTTTTGTGTTGTTTTCTCCTCTGCATTTTTGGGTAAGATGTTATAGTATCATCTTCTTATTATTTTATAAAAAAATAAAAATTATAAAAAGAATAGAGGTTGCATATGCAGCCAAAAGTCTTAGGACTTCCAGATATGTATCCAACACTCAATATGGTTCGATATTCTCATTTTTCATGTAAATTTGAAAAATATATTTTATATCTCATATGTTTTACATATAACTATTTACTCAAATGAATCTTGGCCTATATAGGTTTTATCATTTATATATCCATGATTTCATTCTTTATTTAAACAGTTGATTATGTGCATTTTTAAATCTCTATGGATTTTAAAATAT
The DNA here is from genome assembly GCA_037957365.1 of Torreya grandis. Classification (NCBI taxonomy): domain Eukaryota; kingdom Viridiplantae; phylum Streptophyta; class Pinopsida; order Cupressales; family Taxaceae; genus Torreya; species Torreya grandis. Next base: position 511,938 of record JARHVA010005803.1, read on the forward strand.
GATTCCACCCAATTGGGTTATTGACTATGTTATATTAAATAATGGGTCAAGGGCATTATGTTTTTACCTATGTGCATTATGTATTTCAGTTTTGGGTGATTTCATGGTTTAACTCAACAACATGTTTCTAAAGGTTTCATGGCTTTATTTGTATGCATTTTGAATATGTGTGTGTGTGTCTACACACACACACACACACACACACACACACACACACACACACACACACACACACACACACACTCACACACACACACACACACACACACACACACACACACACACACACACACACACACACACACACACACACACACACACACACACACACACACACACACACACACACACACACACACATATATATATATATATAGTTTTGGGTTTATTCAATTGGTATATTATTTGAAATGGGTCTCAGCCCCTACTTAAATTGAATGTATATATTTTTTTTAATTTGAATCTATCATGGAAATCATTGGTGTATTTTATATCAAAAATGTTGAGTTTTATATTTTGGCATCAGTTTCCTAGATCATATTCCTATCTGGTTTATTTGATAAAATGGGTCATGATACTTTATTTTGTGGCTACATGCAAATATATTTTGATTTTGGTAAAATTATGGGAAATGTTTTGGGTGTTCTTTTAATATTTCAATGACTGTGTTTTTCCTATATATGATTCATGGGTTATTTGGAACAAAAATTTTGATTGAAGTTTCATATCGACTGTTGGTTTATTATATCTTCTAGGGTTTAATGATGTTTTTATATATAGAGATCTCATTTTCATTTGATGTTATTCTACCTATTATTTGAATGACTCAATTTAGGTATTTGTGTTGTGGGAAAATTTTGTGTGTCTTCTTTTTGAGATTTTCATGCATGTTACTTAACAGCCTACCTCTGTTGGGTTTTAAAATGAATATTATGTGTTTATATTATTTTGGAAACTTTGAGGATTTTGGGAAAAGTCTATTGGAATTTCATTTACACACACACACACACACACACACACATGTATGTATGTAAAGATTTGATTTTTGAACTTGCAAGTGCTTTGTGGTATGAAAAAAATGACTTTTATATTGATTATGGTTTAAATAATTGAGTATTTTTGAATAAATATTGGAATTATGGAATTTTATTTTAGAATCTCATATGATTGAGTTGAATGAATGGATTAACAAGTTATTATGATTTTTTGGTTATGACTTCGTTATTAATAATGGTTGAGTTATATGATGTGATTCTTATTCTATTATATGATTGCATGAAGTGTATCCATGTTAGATTACCATTCCCAAACCAAACCTAAATAACTAAGCATTAGTTAGTATGCTTGTATACTTGGGTTGTAAATTTATAGTTGGGCCAACTTAGGTTGATTACACACTTGGAGGGGATCCAAGTTGATTTTTTTTAGAAGCTATAGAAATGGATTTAGTTGTTTAATCCATTACTGTATCCTTTAATAAACCTTCAATGGTTATCCCCACTTCAAATTTATATCTATAATGGGTTGGTTATCTCCATCTTACTTCACAATGGTGATTATTTGTCATTCATTTGTGTTATACTATTGTGTTGAGATGTCTAATGGTTTAAAATTTGACTTGATCAGAACTCCCTTCTCATCCCTAGATTTTGAAACCATCATCTAGCTGATGTTTGGGGCGGTAAGGACAACTGCTGGTTGGGCTCATAGGGTTGATTGGGAGGGTTTATCCAATTTAGTTACTTGATATTCCACTCATGGATGATCTTGTGAACAATGTGAAGTAAGTGGTAATGAATTATTTTATACATTCTTTACTTCACTATTAATGTATAATATTAATTGATTCATGAACATTGTTAATATTTTATCTCAATTCTATATTGGTTTGATTATGTTAGTGATACATGATATGCTAACATGTGTTGTTAATGGAATGCAAGAAAAAAATGCAAAGCTTAAGTATTTCTTAGGGTAAAATGCATAAGTTAATTATATTTTTGAAGGTGTTTGAAGCACAATCACTAAGAGGGGGTGATTCAGTGTAAAAAATTTTGTTTTAATTTCATATATCATTTATTAACCTTTCAAACTAATATAGTGATCAAACAAAGAATAGGAAAACAATCACATAAACATGAATCAAGATATCAACACATGAACATAAGAGATATGTGGGAAACCCTCATGGGAGATAAAAACCATTGACACACAATTTAGACTATAGTCCTATAAGTAATTGATAAAAATTTAGTGAGGCACTAACCACACAAGGAATACTAACCCCTCACTAGTCAAGCACCAACTCAACTAGTCCTTTAACAAGATCCAACTTGAAAGGAAACACCAACCCCCTAAATGACTCAACACCAATTTAGCCACTTTAAAGACACTTATGTAAGCACAAAATTGTAAGGCAACTCCCACTCCCTCTTGACTAAGCATCAAATCAACTAAGATAAACTTGATCACCTTCACAACACCTTGTTGTTTAATCAATATATGGTGACCTCTTACTTATATCTCTATTTTATCTATCCACTATCATACATCAGGAACACATATCTTATTCAAATCAATAGATAATCATCTCAATCATCTCTTCTCAACTATCTACTCCTCTCAAAACAACCTCTAGGCTTATTCTCCCAAACATGCCTCTTACTAGGCTTATTAGGTCAGCTAAACGTGTCATCCATATGTATAAGCTCTGTTATATGTTCATCATAGTTTCTCTCCTCTCTTTTTATGGTCCTTAAGACCTTTGTATTCTCCTCAAGGTGCTCTTTTGTTTTCTTTCACTCTCATTCTTTTCACTTTTTCAAATAGGCCTATTATGCCTTGTACTTATACCAATCATTAGAACACTCACACTATTTATTATAAAATACACTTAATCCATTAGTTTAAAACCCAAAAAATGTATTATAAAATTTTATACACAAGAATAGAATCACCATTAGGTATACCAAACTCATTTAGATCTCAATCTTTTTCTAGACCTACTTAGAAACCTAATGTATTAGGATTATCTTAAGAAACACATTAAAAATTGAACCACTAGCTCAAATTTCCCTCAATAAAGTCATAAGAAATTCCAAACACTTAATTTTAAACTTGAAATAACATCCTCCATGCCCAAAAAGTCATAAAAAATTATCTCACCTCATGAAATCTCCATTAGGCCTTAAAGACCTATTAGGCCTAATTATCCCAAAAACACTATCTACAAAGATGAAGCTCAAAAAAATCCATAGAAACACTTTCAAGTCACAATAAACATATGGATGGAAACTTCATGAACTTAGGGTAATCATTAAACTCATTAGTCTCCATCACTCAAGAAACACTTCTTCAAAAAGCTAACTCTATTCTGCTAGAAATCTCCAAAACACAATAAAAAAACTTTACTTATTAATAAATATAAAAGCATATTAAAAGAATATAAATTAGTTTATTAGATATAATTTCACCTATAATACATCACCATATTCTTGGTACACTTAAAAACTAGTCAAAATTACATAGGAACATCAAACTCACTCACACATAGAAAATTGCCTACAACTCCAAAAACATAGTCATGAAGAATGTTATCTTTAGCTTTTGTAAGGGTAATTCAAAGACATATAATGCATATTAATAGTTATTATGTGACATATATAACATAATCCAATAGATATATCATTGGTTTTCATTACAACCATTGGTCTTATAGACCAATTTTCTAAGCTTCTATTTCATAGTTCTTACACAACTAGAGAAGCCATTTTGGATTCCATATCTCAATTCCTTAGAGTGACTCTAAACCTTATATAGATCATAGATATGTATTATATGTCATAAAAACAACTTAATATCCATTATATGCATAATTTAAGTGCAGAGATCCTCCAACTCACCATTCTCACTTACTCAAAATTGTCATTTTGAATTATGAACCAATCATGATGATATTACATTCCAACACCTATATATACAAAATAAAGAACTTAAAATGGTTTTATATGATCCTTCAGTATCATTATAACATCTCCAATCATAAAGGTATAAATTTATAATGGAAAATATGTAACATATAGATCAAACTCTGAACCTTACTCCTTTATTGCCTCATCTTCATTAGACATGACATTTTGTGAACAACATTTACAACATTTTTAATACCTTCCATAAAATTTAAACAAAGTGGAAATTTAGTATAGGTATTAAAAAAAAACTCAATAAATTTTATCCATTCCTAATCCATTGTAACATATCCCTAAACTTATTCTCACTCTTGCCTAGTTTTTTCATTGTCTTCACTATTAACCCAGTTTAGCGATATGTCAAATTGAGTGACCAAAATATTTGACACAAAAGATATAAATTTTAAAAATAACACCATTAATAAAAAAACAATTATTAATCTTAAAAATAAATTAATTTTCATTCTTTGACCTGGTCAACCTTTCTTCCTATACCAAATTTCTAAGAAACAAGTGATTTTGTGTAGCTTTCACTCACTTTCCTAAATAATAAATTACACATAGAGGTACTTGGAAGAGTAATATACATGATAAAATCATAAAAATATCCTTACAAATATGTTTTTGGCACTCAAAAATAAAATCTTTGCCATCGGGTCACTATAAGGGTTTTAGTAAGGTTATAGACTAGTTTCCATTCTTAACATTTGTTAATAAAAAATTTCCCCTAAAACCCACTCCTAATGCTTGGATAACATTTTTATGTCACTTTTTCATCTCTCTCTAAGATCTTATATTCCCATGAAATAGTCACACACACCAACAAGCATCAAAATTTCTTTCTCGGGTCTTCATCTCTCCATTATACACACACAAGAGACCTTTTAACTCACTTTCATGATTTATCCTTAAAATTAGGACCTAAAAATACAAAAAATTGATTAAGACACTATGTAAAACATTAAATAATTCTTACATGAACTCACAAGACTCAAAACTTGATCAATATCCCTTATCATGCTACCTAGGATCTTAAGACTAGGTCCATAAGAAGACCACAAATTAAGAACATGCCCCTTTGGCTCACTATGAGAGTCATGTGGCTGAATAAACACCTTTATCAAATAATTTAACAATTATTTTCACAACTTAAATTCCATACACATCCATATCAACATCATTATACCTCTTCAATCCATATTTATGGTCAAGAACTAGTTTATCAAATAGACCTCCTAGGTACCATACCTTTTTGAGACCTTCGTGCGACTATAGATGCACTTTCAGAATCATTATTATACCAAAACACATTAAAACCATGCTAAAATACTTCCACACATCTTCTCACAAGCCTGTCACATCACAACATAGTGCCAAGATCTCATGTAGAACTCAAGAAACTATTATACCATGCTTATGCCATCATGAGTACTTACCATGTATCTTCACAAGAGAACCTCTAGGACATAAATGACACTTTATTACCTTTGAAATAAATGAAAAAATAAATTTATAAACATACCAATAGTAACATATCTCAATGGATAGGTAATTCATTTTTCATGCTAAGTTATTGGAATGTTTAGATAAGCTTCATTCCTATTGCTAACTTGGAATATTATTTGATATTATTAACACAATATTGATTTCATGATTTAGTTATATGATCTTGTATAGTTAGATAGTATTAATTTATGGTTAATATGATTATAGGTTTACTCAAGTATATACATAGTGTTTACTTGATGTAAAAGCATATAAATTATATTTGATATATAAATTAGAGTTTCAATTTGATAATGGTCATTATTGATTTATATAATAGATACTTGTGAATTATTTATATATGATGTTGTAACTATTATAGGATGCATATAATATGCATATTTATTATATGTTTTCAACTATTCATGTATTATGTGATTAGTCCAATTACACTTGATGTTGGTGTATGAAAAAAACATAAACAAAAACCTTTCTCTAGTACACACTTTATACATACTTGGTTGAACCTAAAGGTATGTATTTTGTTAATATAAAATATGAAAGTGTTGATTTAATTATCTAATTTAATATTAGAAATTTTTATAAATGAATAAAGTTTATGAGTTTACTTAGTTTCAAAAAGGGGTGCCTAAAAATTAAATTAACTAAAATTCTTAAATGAATTAATATAGAGTTAATGAAGGAAATTATATTATATTAATCTAATATATGAAATGAAATAGTTGAATGTTTCATTCTCCTTGTTTTATGTTTGTATAAATGAATGATGGTTGTATGCATACTTTCCAATCTTCATCCTTATGGACTAAATGTGTTTTTATCCTTTTTTGTTGGTCAAACTTGATTTCACTACTAGGCCATGGCATGCCCAACATTATTTTGTAAAATTTCTTTAAGTTGAACATTTTATTTGGGTTTTACTCAATTTGAAACTCGACTGGAATTACCATTTGTATGATTTGTATGCATTTAATTATGTGTAAATCTTATACTATTCATGTACTTCTAAATTATTTGATTCACTTAAAACTTATTGAATTCATGCATATATTATACTTGTTCAAATATGTAACATGATATTTTATTATACTTGCTCATGTTGAAATGTGTTACTTTAGATGTTTGATCATATTGGAAAGTGTTGTAAAGGGGATTATTTCCTTTAATGAATTCATTCCTATATGAATCATTAAAGTTATAGTTCATTTTTTTAAATAAAATTTGAGTTAAAGTATGGTTGGAAATATTTGAATATATGTGAAGTTATATGAGTTGATTATGTTCTTTCCCTTTAACCTTATAAATGATTGTATGATAAATGATTATTGGAATCTAAATACTCTTGGATGAAATATGTTTTGATTTCATTGAATTATCATTTATTTTATTATATCACATTGGCTATGCCAATATAATTTCGTACCATGGATTCAATTATAGGTTGCCTGTGAAAGTTATTTGATGAATAATGATGTCTATAATAATTATATCATAGTTTGTTTAATCTAATAATGACATTCATGCTTATCAATTAAGTGATGTGTGAACTAGAAAGGAACATGTTAGAAATGGTGTGGTGACATTTATGCCATGAGGTGATTAAAAACACTTAATATTTGTCTACAAATCCTTGAGTTTCAATCTATTCTTGTTTGTGTTCTCTTGATATTTATATGTATACCTATGTGAATTTAACATGATTCTACCTATGTTGAATTTATTTTTGGTTACTATTTATGATTTACCTTTATAAGATCATACTTTATTATGATATTAGATTAATAAATTAACTTGTACTCTTAAAAAAGACTTATTTAATCTAAATTATATCATTAGTTTTTAAATTTATGCTTTTTAGCTAGACTGTTCATAAAATCTTAACCATCATTGAGTGGAACTGAAACCTAGTGAGGAGAGTGAGGTATTTACCTAGGATTAAGGACCTATAAAATATCTTATGTGGAATAATAAGTGTCAAATATTATCCTTGGGTCCTATCCATGTATGCATACATTGATACACCCCAATCCCCATAAACATCTTTAAAGGCAACTTGCTTCCCATTAACACCCTTTGTATGTAGTTACCTCTAGATAATTACCTGAGTTTACCTCCTTTGGTTTCAATTTCATGTACAAGAGTGGGCTAAACTATTATCACTTACATCAGCATGTGAGGTACTGGGTCTGATATGCATCCAAAAATGTACTCTAATATACAATTCTAAAATATTTTTTGGGTGTTGTTTCATATAGGTACCATGCATTGTACCTAATATGAAAAGGGTATTCTAAATCAATAAGAGGAAGATTTTTTCACTCTATAAATATGATTATTTGGAAAGTGATATTTCATATGTGAATTATTTATAAGGGTTTTTACCTTAGGTAAATGAATGGTTGAATTCCCTAGTCTATAACTTGAGGAGTACGACCATACATTGGTGAGAAACACATATGATTTATCTATTGATATGAACTTCTATGAAATAGGACATTTTAACTCAATTTTATCACCTTAACACTAATCATGTGTTTCATATATATAGTGTAAATTCAACCCCAAATAAAAATCTACATAGATGTAAATAAGTTTGGACAAGAAATGTACATTACCTCCCTATAGAATTTTGGATTCATGCTTTGTTTTGTATATTAAATAATTGGAAATTATTAGTACAAAATTTTTGAGATGTGCATAGAGATGACTAAATATGAAAATATGAAGGGTATGTACATGGATTTGGGATATAATTATGTAGACATTTTATGTAATGCAATCGCATTATTGAAATTATGGCTCAGTAATTATCGAGCCATAAATGTACACATTATTTTAAATTAAAATAACATGTATGCATTGTATAAAATGTATGCATTATATAATACACTATAAAACATGTAAACATTATAAAACATGTATGTGTTGCTTTTTTATAAGTCTAAAACCAACTTCATGATCATTTGGGAGTTGCACATGAAGCCAACTTTGTCCATCTATTTATATTTACTACTCTAAATGTAGGAAAAATTAGGGTCACTCCACATCTAATAGAGTTGGTCTCATAGTTACATGTCTTACAATGTGGAAAATAGTTTTTCAAAATCCAATTAGGTCAGTACTTAGGCATTTTTAGGGTTATTAAACCTAGGGATTTCAAGACATAACTTTTGTAATTGATATCCATTTTTGGTAAACATATAGTAATTTTTTAGGTTTTTTTACCTTCCAAATTGATTCCTAACATTTCTAGGAGTCTTAGGTTTATAAAAATTGAATTTTTAAAACCATTCACTTTAAAATTGATGCAAAGTAGTGTGGTTGGAGTAGCATAGGTCACATTGATGACCTATATCCACAAAACAACCACTTTATGTTAATTTCACTTGTTCATCATCCTTACATCATATTTGATCACTTATTACTCATGACTCATCATCCTTAATAAATCTCTCATAATTATTCATTATCCCTAATCACTCTCTTATGGACCTTCACTATCCTTAGTCATCTCTAATCACTCCCTCATGATCTTTGATTACTCTCTCATTGAACCTCACTATACCTCATCATCCCTAATAATCACTTCTTGTCCCTCCTCATCCCTCATAATCTTTAAACACTTCCTAATCATCCATATTCACTCCCTCATTGTCTCTCACCATCCCTCATTGTCCCTGATCACTCCCTCATTGGCCTTTACCATCCCTAATCACCGTTTCATCATCTCTAATCACTCCTTCCTCATCCCTCATCATATATAATCATTAATTTATTGACCCTCACCATTTATCATCATTTATAATCACTCCCTCATTTCCCCTCACTATCCCTCATGATGTAGATCCATATTGCATACTCTGCTTGTCCAAGCTCTTTGCCAATATCCACGTAGCTTTCACTTTGTATTTTATTGCTTGATATATATATTTAGAACCTAAAAAAAATTAAAATTCACATATTTATTTTATTAATTTCATTTATTCTCCATAATTCTTTGGAAGGTCTCACTAAACTTTTCATTTTATTATCCTTACTCAATGCATTCAATCTGTCTAACTTTGAGACTATCCCCCTTACTATTATTTACACTTTATAAAAACTTGTATCAAATCTTGGATCTAGTTACTTAGTATCTAATATGGATATGACAAACTTCCTTACACTCCTTTGAGTTCTCTCTAACTTCTTCACAACCCTACTTAACTTCTCAACACAATCCTCATATCATACACTGCCTCTTACTCTATCATAGACTATTTTTATATGGACTTTAATAATTAAATAAACATAATTTATGGATACCCTATAATATATCCCATTTATTCACAAAGTTATATGATTTTTTTAAACTATTTGATAACTTGTTTCATCTCTTTCTACTCTCATATTAGGTCTTTAGGTTTCCTTCCACCCTGTCTACCACACAATCCTCCCCCATCCATAATTATCCATACTAACACAAACTAAAAACACTATATTAACTTTTTTCATGTTGAAATAAAAAATTTCACCAAATTTCATGAATTATTGATAGTTACAGCTCCTAAAAACTCACTTTGAAAGTAGAAACCCTAATACAAGGTTTGGACTAGTTTTATAGACTTGAGAAGGGTTAAAATGAGATTTAAATCTTATAAATGCATTTATAATGACTTTTAATATTGTATTAGGTATTATTTTAACCCATTCACATTTTCCAAGTGTTATATTTCAATTTTTAAGCTACAATATATTGACTTAACCAAATTTGAATAGACTGTGTACTCAGTCACATGATTGTAGTAATCCAAGAAGAGGTTATTTATTATAATTAATTCAAAAAAGGTTTATAAATCAAAATTAAGTTTAAAAATACTCTAAAAAATGTTTACACACTTTAAAAAATCAATGCCTTCCATATATAACACTCAATTTACCAATTTTCATGAGATACCTCTTTGAAATTGTTAGTTTTATTTTTTCTCATCCAAATATATGAAAGATAATTGAAAGAATATAAGACTTCACGATCATATGAGAATAAAATCACCAATATATAAATTTTAATGTTCACTCCAATACATGCATATACATTCTCACATATATGTATACTCAGAACTTTTGCTCATTGAAGATAGGATTTAATATTTAACATAGAATGTCCTTAGCAAAATAACAACATACAATATTTAAATAGTATTAAGTAATTGTTATGTCAAGTTAATAATTACTCATACATTACAAAATCCCACCAAATATAATCTCCTCTTCCATAAGACTTTGATCTTCACTCAGATTTCAAGGCATAGTTTGTAAAAGCACAGGGTATATAGTTTGTAATTTAAACACTCAAAATATTTGAAACTCAAATGAAAAATGATATAATCACCATCAAATAAAATATATTTTAAACTTACCACTCATAAAAATATCAAAAATAACTTTTTACTAATCATGTTTCATGATCATACACACTATTAACTATCTTTATAAACATTCAAGAAGATGCAAGTTCTATTTGTTTTCTTGTCTATAAATAATCAAAACTTGTATTTATTCACTTATTTAGGTTTATTTAAATTCACCCTTTTAAATCCTACCCCCTCCAAGTCTCTTTAATATGAATCTAAATACAAAATAATACATGGACAAGACTCTTATTACTAAATAACCATCAACTAAATTCTAACTTATTTTGTATGTTGAGAGTGTCCACACCAAAGTCTAATGTACGAAAAAATCAATGTTAGACTTCTTGAAACAAGATTGAAGTATCTATGAAATTTCCAAAATTCAAATGAAATATTTGGTGGAAAAGTCTAATACAACTCTAATTCAAAATTGACATAAAACTAAAAACATGGAAAGGCCCTTACAAAATTATTATGACCTTGACCACCTTCTAAATACTCTAAACATGTAAAATAGATCACTATTTATATTGGGTAGTGTCCCTACATCACCTCATCATCCCTAATCACTATTTCATCATACCTCATCATCTCTAATCACTCATTCCTCATCCCTCATCTCCCCTAATCTCTCCCTCATTAATACTCACCATCACACATCATCCCTAATCACTCCCTCATCCTCCCTAATCACTCCCTCATTAACACTCACCTTCACACATCATCCTTAATCACTCCCTCATCCTCCCTAATCACTCCCTCATTGAACCTTACCATCCCTCATCATCCCTATTAACTCCCTCATAATCTCTACTCAATTCTTCCTCATCCCTCCTCATCCTTAATGACTCCATCCAATACCTTCATGGTGGTATTTTGTAGGAGTTTAACAAAGCTAGGAGATACAAGTGGAGAGTTGAGTGCTAGCATAAAATATAATACATAATAATCAAAATGATGTGGAGGTAAATTTTAAACACAAATATCTAAAACCTATGAAAAAAATATGGGCCTACTAGAAATGATGTAATTCATAATTGAAAATCTTCCAAAAAAAGAAAATCAAATAAAACCACCATATCACCCAAAATGGGTAGTAAATACATGAGTATCACCAAGCTATGCGATTTATTGAAACCAATCAATTGATTTTCATATGAGGAGATTTTATGATCCAAATAATTATATTTAAGGCCTTCTATTTTTATGTATATTGATTGAGTCATCATACTAGAGAGTGGAAAATAATTTTCAAATGATTAGAATAGGTATTCTAAGATTGGAAAGTGGTGCTTAATTCATAACTTAAATATTCAATCCAATGAAGAGTGTCACACTATGAGCTCTCTACTTTTACATCTTGAAAAGTGGGTAAAATTTATCTAAAATATAAAAATTTAATTAGATAATAGATTATGAACCCAATGATATGGTCAGTACTAAAAATATATCTACTTCCCCCAACAAGAAATTATATGAATTAAAAATATTGTTTTATTAAAAAGAGTAGATCAATAGTGAGACAATACACTTCATCATTTCTAATAGAATTAAAAATAATTTAATTTCTAATAAATCATATTTTCAAAAATTGAACTTGAAATTTATACATCATCCATAACCATACGCTAGCATATGGTCTAGTGTAGGCGTTGAGAAATGGATCACCTAATAGTGTCACTTAGTGTAAAAAATCAAAAATTTTAAAGATGAAATACTTTGTGACATCTCAACATTATAGGTCTGTGATGTTTTACATGTGGTCAACCATGTATTTATCATTTAAATGCAGTCTATGAAGTAAATCCTTAAAATTCTATGATAGATTGTCTAGATCTGAAATACCATATATAATAGTTAGTTCATAATCTTTTAGTCATTAGTACTAGTAAGTGCAAGAATATTGTCAATTTTAGTAAGAATTATACTCTTAAAGGTAATAATTAAATGTTTAATGACTTACTTATGTCACCATATATCATAGTGTGGTTTATCCAAAAATAACAAAAACAAAATAATTAAACCATAAACTAGATGACTACAAGGATATATTTCAGTCACCTAAATAAGTTCCTACATAATATACACTAAACAATAATATTTATTGTATCCCTTAAATACTTATACCTCAAACCTCTCTATACAATATATCATTTCTATAGAATGAATAGATCAAGTGGTAGATCCATGAAATCATGGATAATGGACACATCATGCCCAAATCATTGCCTTGTAGAAACCAAATTGTGTTTGTGCCAAAGTTGTGAATCAATTAAAAAATATTAACAAGATTAAAATGAATAACTATTATCCTTATTTAATTATTAAGTCATTTTTATGCCATATACATGGTGTAGAAGTCTTTTCCAAAACTGATGTTAAGTTTGGGTATCATCATATTCATGTTAAACCTATAGACATTTAGATTATAGTCTTAAAAACAAAGGAATGATTGATTGACTAGTTGATTATGTCTTTTAGGTTAAATCATATAACAAATTCATTCATTTAAGTATGTTGAATGACATCCTTAGGTCCTTTACCTATGCCATTTTTTAATCTACCTTGATGACATCTTAATATTTAGAAAACATGGGATGAATAGTACACCATGTTGAACTAGTGTTTCACATTTTGAAGAAACATATTTTTGTGATAACATGAATAAATGTTCATTTTTCATGCAAAAGATAAAATATATGGAACACATTACACACACAAGGAGTGATCTTGTGAACCTAACCAAGATTCAAGTTATAAATCAATGGGAAAAACTAAATAATTTTGCATCTAATTCATATCTTTTCAGAATTAGAAAATTATACAAGAGATTTGTGTTTAATTTTTATCTTTTGAACCAAACTGCCAAAGGTGGAACCAAATAAAGTTTCATTTAGTCAGCTACACAACAAATATAATTCAATGAACTAAAATCTATACTCTATTTTTTGTTAATGCTTATGTTACTTGACTATAAATTTGGAATATCATCCAATTCATTTAGTAATAAAATTGACTATCATAAATGGGTATTGACAACATAAGTCCTAGAAAAGAGTTAATTTATATTATAATAGATTAAACAACACATGATTGGAATCAAAGACATATTTAGAGTATATACTTATGACATATGATGAGGGAGTGATTAGAAATGGTAAGGGATGGTGAGGGTCAATGATGGAGTGATGAAGGATGGTGAGGGAAAGTGAGGGTCAATGAGGGACTGATTAGTGATGATGAGGGATGAAGAAAGATTGATTAGGTATTAAGAGGGATGAGAAGTGATTGATCAAGGATGATAAGGGATGGCGGTAATCAATGGAGTGATTAGGGATGATGAGGGATGAGAAGGGAGTGAATAGGGATGAGGAAGTAATTAGGTATGATGAAGAATGAGGAAAGAGTGATTAGGGATGATGAAATATTGGGAGGGAGTGATTAGGGATGATGAGAGATAGTGAGGGTCAATGGAGGATTGATTATGGATGATAAGAGAGTGATTAAAGATGATAAAAAATAGTGAGGGTTAATGAGGGAGTGATTAGGGACAATGAAAAATGATGAGGGAGTGATTAGGGTTGATGAGGCATGAGTAGGAAGTGATCAAGGATGATGGAAGGATGATGAACAAGTGAAATTAACATAAAGTGGTTGTTTGATGTGTGTAGGTCATTAATGTGACCTATGCTACCCAAATCACACCACTTTGAATCAATTTCAAAGTGAGTTGTTTGTAAACTTCAATTTTGACAAGCCTAAGATTCCTAAAAATGACATGAATCAATTTAAAAGGCACAAAAAACTAAAAAATACTATATGTTTACAAAAAATGGATATTAATTTTAAAAGTTATGTCTTGAAATCCCTAGGTTTAATACTTAGACCCTGAAAATGCCTAAGTACTAACCTGATTAGATTTTGAAAAACTATTTTCCACATCATAAGGCATGCAAATATGAGACCAAATCTATCAAATTCTAAGTGACCTAATTTATTATATTTACTAAAATAAATTTAAAGTATAAGAAATTAAATTTAACAATATAAATGTAAACTTATTCTTAGCGTAGTAAATATAAGCTTATGGACAAAGTTGGCTTCACATACAAGTCCCAAATGCTCGTGGAGTTGGTTTTGGACTTATAACAAAGTAAAACATATGCATTGTATAGTGGACTATATAATTCATATGCATTATATAATGCATACGTGTTATTTGAATTTCAATTTCAATTGATCCTTTAGGTTCAGAAATGGATTGGATTTTTGAGCCAAAGGCTTGGGACTATGCATCTATCGCTGAGGCTGAGAGTTTTAGGAAAAAACAATAAATTTTGACTTGAATCACCAAATATGCTATGGATTTTAACTTCAAAATTCAAAAAATTATTAGCGTTACAAAGAGCACATTGTCCTCTTTATAAATGTATGATTTGTATAATTTTTGGGCTATTTTAAGGGTTCAAACTATATTTTTTTTATAATATCACCTTTTTTAGGCCACTACATGCCTCACCCATACATGCCTATTCATTTTATCTAATTTGTTTTTCATTGATTCAAATGCAAAAAACAATATATATGGTAACAAAATAGGCCTAATTATACACACATTAAAAAAATCATTTTTCATTTTTTTTGAGGTAGTTAGGGTGGATCACATGAATGACTATCCATTTTCTTGTTAATTTTTAGGATATACTTAATTGAAAAATTAATAAAAAAAATATATTCATCAATAAATGTAAAAAAATAGTTCATAATACACTAGAAGATATAATATAAATATTCACCAAAGGGTTTCTAACATTATTTAATGATGCTAAAAAAATGGTGGGTTGCATGGAATGGTACAATTCAAATTTTATTAAAAAAATAAGATGTTATCTTCAAATTTTAGATGTTTGACTTATTTTTTCTTAACCATTTTTCAAAAACAAAAAAATCGAGAAACCAGACTCAAAATTCTATAATTCATGTTTTTATACCATCTTCAAATTTTGAGTGTAGCCATATCTAATTATCTGTAGAAGTTCACATTTCTAAAATTTTAGAAAAATCATGTCCACGAGTAGGCCCTTTTTGGTTCCCCAATTTAGTGCACTTATCCGAAGTTATCCTTAATATACACATTTTCCTTTTCAATTCCTTGCAATAGATCAATAAAGATATTAAGGAGGATGATACTATTATAGAATAACATGTGTATAATATGCATAGTGGTAAAGGTCTCACATTTCCAATAATTTTATAAGTATTAGTGAATATATTGACTCCAATTAATATGATGAAGGGTTTTGGTTATAATGTAATTGATGGCTTAAGAACAACAAGGAGAAGGTTATTCTTAAGGTATAAGATTTAAAACTTGAATATACCATATATTAATTGAAGGTGAAAACCTATTATGAAGAGTGTGAGGTTGTATATAATTAATGAGATATAAATATGTATTTATATAAACCATTGAAAACAATGAAGGTTAACATTAATACAAAATAAGAGTCAAATATCACCATCATTTAGGATTATTGGTTAGACAAGGTGTTGTTATAAATCATTGAGTTATTGTGAAAATTTGAATATATATTCCCTTGAAATCATAAGGGGATGAAATATGTACACCCTTCTCTTGGTAAAATGAATATTAAACTAGTTGATGTCATAATACTAGTTAAAAAAATATTATACTAAATGAATATAAATCTCCACAATAAACTTAAGGAGGAGATTGACAATATGATTGTTTTTAGGGTCATATTTCTAGTTTTACTTATTACTACTTAATATTGCATGTTTTGCATTCCCATTCCTAACACCATTTACTAAACAAATCCTAAAAGGCATTTAAGGGTATGATATTTACACATGCACTCATCATTTCTTTGGGTAGCATAAAATCCAAATTGAGTTCGATAATAATCCCAAGATGAATTTTGTGGCCAAGTGGGGTTCCTTTGCATACAATATAATGCCATTTTGGGTTAAGAATGCATTAATAGTGATTTTGTGTATCATAGTTATAGTTTTTAAAAAAATTATCCATTACATTTTTTAATTTTAACTATATGATTAAACTATCTGTGGGATGGTGAAATATCAGGTACATGCCTCAGATTAATGCTTAAACAATGTTGACAGCTCTAAATATCACTCAACTTGAAAAAATTCATTTTTATCACACCTTTCAAGACATTCCTTAGCCATGTTATTTTCAAATAAGGGATTATTGTTGATTCCATAAAAATTTCTAGAATATTTCAACTTGAGGTGCTTAACACCCAATGTGATGTATGTGATATCTAAACCCACATGGGATATTATCATAAGTTCATAAATAATTATGAAAATATTGTTGTACCTTTAAAATATATTATTCAGAAGGATGATCTTTTTATATGGACAAGAAATCAACAAGAGGCCTTTAATACATCAAAAGAGAATCTTGATAGTAAAAAAAAAATACAATTATTGGATTGGAATACCCCATTCCTTATACACATTGATGAATCTAGTTTAGTTGTTAGTTTTATTTTAGTGTAATTAAGAGAGAAAAAATTGCATCGTCTAATATTCATTGTTGATAACAAGTTTACACTAGTTGAATACAACTAAAATACTACTCAATGCAAAGGACTTGCCATTATATATGAACTTTGTAAATTTTAGCATTACTTACTCACCACTCCATTCATGTTAATAAAAATTCATAATGAGTTAAATTACCATGATAAAAATATGGTATTACATGGAAGGATATATAGATGGATTGTGTTATTTCAAGAGTTTGAGTTTTTGGCAACCATTAAGTTGGGTACGTAATATTATGAGCCTGATCACTTGTCATAGATTATATTGGGGGAAAAGGTAGAAAACATTGAAGATGAAATCCTTGATTCCTAACTGTATAAGTTTCAACACATTCCCAAGAATTTGGTCAATATAACATCATTTCTCACTTTGGAAATTATTCCAAGTGATTGGAAAATAAAGGATAATAAGAAACTATAAATATGTGTTGCACATTATCAAATCAGTAGTGGTGAAATATAAAATATAGGGAATCATGATATATTTAATGATGTGTTCTATAAAATGAGTGTGTAGAGGTTTTGTGGAAAGGGCAAGGAAGAGTAGCTTGTGGTCACTATGTAGGTGATGCCACCATGCACAAAATTATTTTTTCTATCTTTTCATGGCCAACACCCTATTGTCACAAAAAATTATACCCCATGTTTAAAAACATGAAATTCCAAAATCTTGTTGTACCTCGTGTATTAATTCCATCACTTTTAGGGGATAACTTGTACACTTAATTTTATGTTAAGATAATATCCAAATTTCATTTTTTATTTTTTCCCTTAGATTTCACACTTGATTAATATTTAATAATCTCAAATTAATTATTTTTGATAGTTACACATAGATGATAGATCAAAGCAAGTTTGTAATTATCATATTCATTTTTAATAGATAAAATTGTTGATAAATCATAGAAGTATTATGAGTATTTATATTATTTAGTTAAATAATGAAGAGTATAAAGGTGAGGACATCATGCTTGATGTTTATCAAATTTTTCATTTATGTATTGAGACCACTTCCTTGAATGTGAATATCAGAACTTTGATATAGTTTTCTTCACTTAATATATATTTGGATCATGCTAGTAATTAATTTATTAAATTATACCTTGAACAATACTTGATAGTGTTTATTTTGGTAAGAAATATGATTAAGAAATTAAAATTTGATAATGTTTCAATACCTATAAAGTATAAAATATAATATTGTGATTACATGATTAAGTTCTAATTATTTCAAGAGGTTTTTTTAATAGAAAGAAAACCATGATGAATTTTAGACAATGAGTTGAAAATTATTTCAAAACATAAAAAAACAAATACTTGTTGAGAATATATTCATGACTTACATAATGAAAAGTGCCAACATGAATAAATTATAAAATAAAATAAGTAATGACTTATATATGAAATCATAAATATGGTATTTCTTGAATATAGTGGTATATTTTTAAGATATAAGTGGTTTTGATTGGAACATATTTACCACTCCTTCCACATATACATGCATTCATTACATGAATTTCATTGAAAGTTATGAAAATTATGGAGAGCCACCAGATATTATTTGTAATGAATAGTGTTTTATTTATTATTCATGGAGCCTTTTATACTAGAAAATCCCTAACAATTTGACATAAATTTGAAAGTGTTTTTTTGTTTTATATTTTCATTAGAACTTAAAGTTTGGGTATATATCCCTTAATTTAGTTTTGTAAATATCAATGACACATTCAATCCTTGATGAACATGGTGTTTAGTTTCATATATGGTGTTTTGAAAATATGTACTTGTTACTTTGAAAAATTATAATTTTTTATGTTTTTATTTGAAGTATAAAATCAAGTAATTTATTTAATCATTCTATATTTTCAAATATTCTATAAAAAATGAAACTAAATATTTTTTTATCTTTTTTTATTTTCTTCAACTCGAGGTCTCTTATTTTAAACTATTTATTTTGAAATATGCATTTCTCTTGTTATCTATGTTTTGATTAAATGGCTTAGAAAAATCAATTTTCTTTATTTAAAAACTCAAAATCAATATTTATTAGTTATGGTTGTCCTAAGTAAAGATAATGCTCATTTGAAATATTTTTAAATGAAGTAGCTTGGATATTGGAAAAAGAAATATAAATAATTTGACACAGACTTCATAGGTTGTTTTGTTTAAAATTTTCTAGAGCATTAGATATTTAATAAAACCTTCTCAAATTTTTAGATGATCAGAGGTTATCATTTTAACCACATATAAAATCAGTTGTGGTTGAAGTGGCATACAATTTTAATGATCGAGTTTTGTTGTTTTCAAGACAATAATTTTGTATGGGTTCTTATTCTATAATAATTTAATTTAATATTTGCATATAGATAAAAATAAAATGTTATAATCTCACATATAAATTTCTAAATATTTACATTTCAGTTATTTATTTTAAATTTTTCATGTGTACTATGAATGGGATGTGACAACAAGATTCTATATTATTTATTATAGAGAATAGTTTAAAATAAAAATGAACAAATAAAATTTGGGTTTCATATGGATTATGTCACAAGTATTATTTATATAATATTTTCTATTTTATTTTAAAAATTTTGAAATTTTTTAAAACCTTTCTTATTTCACCTATGCAAAAAACACATGAATTCATGCCCTAAATATGTGTCTTTATCAAACAAAGAAACTATAATTGCAAGATGAAATATGAGAACATAATTGTTTAGATATAATCTTTAAGAGTTTTCACATTTGTAATTTAAGGTTTATAAAATTATGCATCTCTATTTTTCATTTTGAGTTCTTTAATACAAAGGTATATGATATCGTGTTGAAGGAAACCCCTTATTATGGTATGAAAGATGTCTCCACTCATATATATTGGTTTTTTATGTTCTGTAAAAGAATGTGTTTCCACGTATTTATGTTTTGAGTGACCAAAAATAAAAATGATTATAGTATACAAAAAAATATTACTTTGATAAATGTCCCCAATGACATTTTAACTTAAGCTATTAGTGACTATCTTTTATTATAAATTTTAATTATAGTATAAATGTTATATTTCAGAGGTTACAAAAGGAACAATATGAATGTATGAAAATAATGCATTCTAGTGAAATTTATTACTTTTTTTTGGTTTAGATATACCATACTTGGGATACTTTAGATGGTTGGTTGATGATTTAATGTATTGACAAGGTGATTACTTGAGATGGTGAAATGTTGAATTATTATTTTATGTTGAAATTGATTCTACATGAGTAAAAATATTTAAAACATGAACACATCAAAGTTTTAGGTAGCATAAAATTAATAATTATATTAAAATCAATTTGAAAAGAATATTATTATATATATATATATATATATATATATATATATATATATATATATATATATATATAGTTTAACTAAGTAGGAATATATGTGCAAAATTTCAATTGCTAGTTTTAATTAATCATGTTGTGATAGTCTTAACTTCATAATATGTTTACTTTGGTGAATAATTAATGTAAGGTTACATGTGTCAAGTGGTCCCCCACCCAAATTATCTTTGTTATTATTCATCATTTAGGATATTTTAATATCCAAGCTCCATTTAAATTCACTTTATGAGAAATAGTTATTATTATTTAAGTTGAAAAACTTTAGATAAGTCAAGATGGCTTTTATTGAATTTAAATTAATTAGAGGTTAGCTATAGATTCAATTTATAACTAACATGTTTTTATAGACTTAAAATTGGAATTGGAAGAAAATATAGAATGATTAAGTTATATAGTTATGGGAGCTATAATCAAGATTTGATACTGCACTTATTTTCTATTTAAAAGTTTTTGAGATCAAGTATTGATTGCAAGGAGACTGAATAACACCTTCCATGATAGTTGAAGTGTCTCACATAATGTAGTCAAGTATTTCTAGTTTTTGTATTTAATCATAAACTAATTATCTTAAAATGGTTAAGGATTATTAGATGTCAGGGTTTATAATATTTAAATTTCTCACTTCTATAATTTTCCTCAAAATACTTAATACTCTATACATCACATGATATGTTATTGGGTCTTAGGGTCTACAACGTTATCTCAATATAAAGTTGTAATAAATTATGAAATACTTGTGATTTATAGAAAATTATTTCTTGATTTACATGACTTAAGTCAATATCTCATTTTTTTATTTTTTTTTAATCATAAATTTTATTTATTTTATACTTTTGTGCTTTATTTTCTATTAGTATAGGTCAGTCATACTTTTATTTCTTTCCTTTACTTTTCAAAGTTTAGCTTATTTCTTAATATGTTCATATTTTTTATTGTGCACTATCCATACTTTAATTCCATACCTTTCATTATTGTTATTTTTTATAGTTTTAAATTTTTTTCAATGTAATGGAGTTAAAATTATTGTCTTTTATTTAGTTCTTAATTTTTTTCTTTTGTGTAATTTTTAAAAGTATACAATTATATTTAATCTTACTTTTGAATTTCTTTATTTGTGATTATTCATTCATTTATAAGTTAGATGCTTGCATGAAAATGGATAAATAAGAGATAAATGTTTTACAAAATGAAAGAGATTCATTGATAAAATTGAAAGGAATATTTAATTATATTTTTTTGACCCTCTAGGAAGTAACCTCTTCTATAGGTTTTTCTTTGTTTAATAGATAAGATTACAGTTATGAAACTTTGATATGTTTATAAATATGTGAATGAAATGTCATTTGATGAATTATGAATTTACTAACAGTTAGTCATTAAAATAATAATATTGGATACTTAATTTTAAATGTAAATATATATATTATAACCTTTAATTTATTTTTCCAATTATAATGATAATTATTGTTTGATATATATTGTTTATCATATCTCATAATTTGAATATGATTTACTTGGAAATATTATTCAATTCCCTAGATATAGTTAAGTCTATTTGATAAACTCTAAATTAATCTTACCATTTAAAATATCACTATTTGCATGCCTAGGTGTTAAAATTTAGTCAACATGTCCCTACCATTAGACTAGTATGATTCCATTTTGATCTTCATGATAGATGAACAAGTATATTGGTTCTCAATAAAAAAATCATCATTATAAAATTTGAAAACTCTATTGGGTAACACATTTAAATCATTTTTATCCCTTTAATACTATTCACTCTTGTTTTCAAAATGGCCTTACATTCTAATTAATAACCATAATTGGTCACCAGTTTTCATACTCGTGGCTACCTCAGTATTGGTTGGTTACCTTGATTTTGAATATTTGTTGATTGGTTTTTTGTATGCAAAATATTTGTTTGGATAAACTTTAGATGATGTTTTTTTAGGGTAGTGTTTTACGGAACATCTCATTCATAACAAAACTCACTCAAATATAGAATCTCAACTCAATTAAATTTGGTAGGAAAGTGAGTCTTTATAATTTTTTTTGCAATACCATTTATTGGATTACCTTGAAATTATTATTTCATGTAGACCAAGATAATACTTTTCTCTAATTTCAAGGATAAAAATATTACCTCAATCTTGCAAGCCTTATACCTTAAAACATAAGACAACCATGTTATACTTTTTACAAATTCATACACCATATTCAAGTTCTATCCCATTTACTAGTAATACTACCTTTTGGCTAAAATGAATAACTTAACCAAAGAATGGTTTTATGGCACTCATTTGATTGAGAATCAAGTAGATCCAAATATAGTAACTATTTCATGACCTCTTATCAGGAGTAAGAATCTATTGGGGAGTATTTGTTCTATTATTTTTCAAAATATCATGAAATTTCTCTTCCCCTTAGACCAAGAAATGAACTTTTCTATAATTGTTTGAAGAGTCATATTCCTAACGATTATAGTAAAGCTTATAAAAAAAACTAGGATTTTATATTTAAAATAAGATTTATGATTTTCTCACTTATGAATTTAAAACCATTTTTTTAATAATATGTCTACTTAATTATGCCATGTTTAATTACATTAAATTTTCTGATGTGATTGTATAACTTGAAAGAAAACTTCCCACTAACTATTTATTTTATTTTTTTATGACATAATCATGAAATATTATATGAAACATATTATTAATCTACATTAAAATCAAAATTGAGATTATTTATTGTATAAAAAAACTAGAACATTGCCACTATTTTCATCATGATATTACATCAAAAACTAATGTTCCTCATTTGTCCAATCATCCATTTAATGAGGCCACTAACCCTAATTTTTGTTCAAATAACAATGATTTATTTTCATCAAACAAATTTAATGTAACTTTTATTTCAATCACTATTAAAAAAAAAAAAAACCTACTTTCCAAAACCCACCGATTATATAGAATCATATTTGTTTATTGAAAATCCTCTTAAAGTAAAATGATTTTCTTTTTCATATAATTTTTTTGCATAATATTTTTGAGCCTAAAGTAAAATATTCAAAAGTTTCTTTAGGGACATAAAATTTAAATAATTATTCTAAACTTGAATAATCCAATATCCATGACACAAAAATGTAGGGAATTGATTATAAAAAATTCAAGTTTCCAAACATTTCTGAAGCTGAAATGGATGATGCAATGTTGTGAGGTGAGATTTGTTTTTGATTTTTCAAATTTTTAGATAGATAATACTATAATATAGGTTGAATATGATTAATTAAAGTTTTTATAAATGTCTAAATTTTATTTAGACAATGTAATGATGAAAATTAAACATGAAATTTATCCTAGTAATATAAAAAGTGTGAAATAACATCTCATAAACAACATGTTGAGCTTGTAGACATTGAATACAATTTATCAATAAACCTTAAAAACTCATTTGAACATTTCAATCCTATGAATGATATATATTCCTAATATTTTACTATTAATGGTTATTATTCATATATAAATTATATTAATAATCAAACATATAAAAAAAATTGAAATATCCAAAAAAAAATATTAAACCAAACACAAAAAGTCTTAGTTTTATTTAGAAGTTTTTGAAACTTTTTTTGATTAAGTTATCATTTAGTTTATTAATTATTTATGTTTTTATGATGATATATTTAATACTTTTGATAAGAAAATTAGATTTCCTAACTTCCAAGAATTTGAAATCAATGTCGAACATAAAAGTCATAAAAACATTCTAACATAAATGTCATAAAAACATTCTTACATAGAATTTTGATCTAAAGAATATTTTCATCATTCACTCGGTGTTGATTTATAAATCTTGAAAAAAAAATGTAATTGTAATTATTTAGACTACATCAATGATATCTCTTATCTTTCTCAAGGAAACTAAATTACTGAACCTATGAAAGATACAAATGAAGATGTTTTTGTTGGTTTTATTTCACCTTTACAAGTTTTTATTATGTGTTTGTTTGGATATCTTGTTGATTTTAGTTATTTTAAAACTATGTATGTATGTATGTATGTATGTATGTATGTATGTATGTATGTATAAAAGGTAGTCATACTAAAGATGATAAAGAATTTAAATATACCTGCCTTCAATTCATATACAAATATATTTCATTTTACATGCATCTTTCCATTTATTCATCATCTTATGTTTTCTCTCATTGGAAGATTTTTGAAAATTGATAGTTTTCAAATTTTCCTTTTATTTTGCATATATATAGCTACCATTTTTGGTTTAATTTATCTTTTCATTTGAATTTTTTTTTGGTTATTATCTAATTATTTTTTAAAATAACCTAAATTAAATTATTATATAAGTATTATTTATATAGATAAATTTAGGAATATATAATACATAAGACTGTAAATATTATTCATCTAATCAATAATACTAATTTTTATATTTATTTTACTAATTTATTGATAAATAAGTTGATAAAGGATATTAGTTGTTTAAAAAGAATCACTTTTCTTTCAATTTTTGTTTTCTAGGTTGTTGTAACATTATTTATATGATATAAACTCTCCTATTATTCATTTCCCAATTTTCATGCCATGTTAGCCGAATGATACATCCCTATTATGTGTTTGTTTGGATGTCTTGCTGATTTTAGTTATTTTATATATATATATATATATATATATATATATATATATATATATATATATATATATATATATATATACTAAAGATGATAAATAATTTTAAATATAATTTCTTTCAATGCATATACAAATATATTTCATTTTACATGCATATTCCATTTATTCGTCATCTTATGTTTTGTCTCTCATTAGATGATTTTAAAAAATTGATAGTTTTCAAATTTTCTTTTTGTTTTATATGTATATAGATACTATTTTTTTTTTACTTTATCTTTTTAATTTGATATTTTTTCTCTCTCATTATCTCATTATTTTTTTAAATAACATACATTAAATTATTAAATAAGTATTATTTATACAGATAAAGTCACAAATATGTAATGCATACGACTGTATATATTATTCATCCAATTAATAATATTAATTATTGTATTTATTTTACTAAGTTATTTATGAATAAGTTGATAATGGATATTGGTTGTTTAAAAAGCATCACTTTGCTTTCAAATTTTATTTTCTAGGTTATTACAACATTATTTATATAACCCAAACTTTCCTATTATTCATTTCATATTTTTCATGCCATGTAGTCAAATGATACATTATTATTATGAAAAGATAATAACGGAGTTCATGCTAATAATATTATGAAAAAAATGACTTGGATTTCACTCCTAAGTAAAAAAAATGAAAAAAACTTGATTGTAGCCTAGTTTCATATAAAAAACTAGCTAGAAAGGTTTTCAATGTTAGTGCAAAAAATTATACCCCTTATTTAAAAAATCAAAATTATGAAATATTTGTTGTACCTAATATTAATACCATCACCATAAATTGATATATTTCACACTTAATTGTAAATTAAGATAAAATTTGAATCACATTTTTAAATATTTTATGGTGTTCACACTTGATTAATTTTTTAATAGTTTAAAAATAATCACTTTTTTATAGTTACACATGGATAATAAATCATAACAGTGTTGGCATTATCATAATCAATTTCAACAGTGAAAATTGGTGATAAATCGTAAAAGTGTTATAGTATTTTTCTTTTTTATTTAAATTATGAAGAGTCTATTTCTGAGGATTTCATGCTTGATGTCTATCAAAGTTGTCATTTATGTGTTGAGACCACTTATATTAATTTAAGTTTAAAAACCCAATATAGTTATCTTCACTTACTATGCACTTGGGCCACTCTAGTAATTGTTTCATAATGTCATACCTTAGATAATTTTTAATATTGATTAGGTTGGAAATTAATATAATCATGAAGTCAAATTTTATAATGTTTTCATACCTAAAAATTGAAATATTGTGATCTTTTTAATAAGTTTTAACTCTTTAACTCAAAGGTGCAACAAGCTAGTTTTATCTAGGATAAACTTATCTAGGATTGGAATACATTACATAAATAGGCTGAAATAAATATTTAAGCCTTTGTTCACTTTGCTTAGCCCCCTCAGACCCTTGCTATGACTTCTCTTAAGGTTTTAAAGTCCCCCCCTTGGGATCCCCTAAGGAAGTCCTCTCCAAATAATCTCCCTTATAGGTAAAAGGTAAAAATCATGCCAAAATGATCCTCTCTAGCGAAGTAGTTGAAGGCCTTAGAAATCATACTTGGGCCAAAGTTTTAAAGGACAAACTGACCATCTTGATAAAGGACACTACTGAAGCTGAAGACCCTCAAGAGGGACCATCCTCCTAGTTTTACTAGTTTTTCCTATTTTTTTGTTTCCATTCTAAGTACTATTTTTTATTATTTGGTTTCTCAACCCTAGTTGGCATGTTTAATATTTTAGAATGCACTATTGTGGTTCTAGGTCCCTGTAAAACCTAGATTTTACCATATCAATAAAAAATAAGTTTTAATTATTTTAAAAGGTTTTTAAATTGGAAAAAATACCATGATGAATTTTATAAAAAAAAATAGAATTATTTCAAAACATGAAACTATGGTAATAAATACTTATTAAGAAGATAATTATGACTTGCATAGTGAAGAGTGCTAAAGTGAAGAATAAATAAAATAAAATAATTAGTTACTATCATATATGGATTAAAAAACATAATATTTATTAATTATAATAGAACTCTTCATGTTTATTATGCATATCTCTTCATTGATGCATACCATACAACAAGCACAAACATTAGTTCATTACAAAAGAAGTAACAAATAACAATCCCTATAGATCTCATTTTTTAAACTATGCTATGATACCAAAATCTTAAGCCATAAATTTTTCCTGATTGAAACCACACAAAATAAGGTTAATTTTTGTCTAAGAATGTACAATTTATATTCTACATAACTATTTTCTCATTCGCTAGTTTTATTCATGGCATAAGATACACAAGACATAAAAATAAACTCACATGCCTAAATTGAACAAATATAAATGTACAAGTGACCACATGATAGATAGAAACCCTTACTATAATAGGGCTTATAGTTCTTAAACTAGCATAAAAATATCTAAGATAACCTAACAGTTCCCATGACCCCATGTATAAAAATGAACATTTGAAAAAAATAACATGGATTCGAAAACCACTAGCATGAACAATTTTCTGTAACTCTCAGTTGGGTTCAAATGGGACCTTGAGTAAT
This sequence comes from Torreya grandis, assembly GCA_037957365.1. Classification (NCBI taxonomy): domain Eukaryota; kingdom Viridiplantae; phylum Streptophyta; class Pinopsida; order Cupressales; family Taxaceae; genus Torreya; species Torreya grandis. The sequence goes on from JARHVA010005803.1 coordinate 540,053, forward strand.
TTTGATGAGTCATAGGAGTTGATTCACACCTTAATTTTAACTTAATCTATTTTTAGGTTGATTTAATTATATGTAAAGTGCTTTAAAAATTACCTCATATTCTTCATATGACCTCAAAAATGGTCTAAAATGGTATTTATTATATTCTTGATGATGGATAAATCCATATTAGCCATTGTATCTTTTTTATCTCGATATTGATATTTAGAGAAGATGAGAAAACCTTAGAAATCCTTAATCAAGACAATAAATAGTTTAAAATAACTTTATATATTACAAAAATTTAGATTTGGGAATGGAAGAGAAAGTTTGGAGGTTGACTTGTCCTATTATCTATGTTTTATGCACTAATTATGGATTCAACATTGGTTTTAAATCCTTGGTTAGGGTATGAATTAGATTGGCATGTCATTGACATTTATCACATATTTTGACATATGAAGCTGCATTTGGATCCATCATTGGCCAATAATAACTAGTATGTATGAGCTTTTTAGATGGGACTACCCTATTGGTGTGGGATCCACATTTTTTGTGAACTTGTTGTAATGCTATTATATATTCTATCGAATGTAAATAATGAAGCAAAGTTCCATAAAAATTGTAGTGGTATAGGGTTGGTCTGAATAAGGTATAATATCGAGCATTAAAGATGAAGGCTTTAGTTTTTTTTTAAGGATAATTCTAGTGGAAAAAACATGGTTTTATAAGTAAACATATAATTTTGAATACCAAGTAGAGTTGGGACCAACAATATCACATATTATTATGATAGTTGATGGTTCATGAGTTGTCACTATTAGACTTTCCATGAGAAACTAGTATTATTTTATTATATCTATGTGTTGAATGAGTGACCCAATGGTAGTCATTGCATCTACTATTTTATTACTTGACCTTGATAAATGCTCAAACTAGATGTTGGTAATATTCTATTTAATAGTTTCAACCATGGCCTTGTAGGGAACTAGTTATCATCTTTGGTTTAAAAATGGTCTATAACCTAATTGATGATTAACTATGAATCATCATAAACCTTTAGATGAGATATGTTCCATTGTACTACCTATAAAATCTCTACCATGAGTGCTTCATATTCATTCATGTTATTTTTATAAGGAAAGATAATTTTGAATGACTTAGGGATTAAATCCCCCTATGGTTTGATAAACAAAAGGTATAATCTTAATCCATGTGATATGAATTAACCATCAAAATATAACTTCCAATTTTTCTCCTCAGAAAGTGTTTCAATGATGGTCAGGATGGATTCATGAAGAAATTAGAATGTGAGTAGTTTTGTGTCTACAAGAGGTGCTTTAACAAGCTGATCTATAAGAAATTATCCCTTGATAGATTTTTGGTTCATATATTATATCTCAAACTCACTCAGAAGCAAGATCCATTTGGTCATGCAACCTTGTAAAGCGGTTTTAATTAGTAAATACTTGAGTGGATCTAATTTTGAAATGACCATGGTTTTAATGTTCAACATGTAATGTTGTATATTTTGAGTTGTAAAGACCATATCTAGACAAGATTTTTTGATGGGTTTATAATTGTGTTAATATGAGACCAGTTTAGATAGTACACTACATGCTCTTTTCCATTTTCATTGTGTTGAGCTAGAAGTGCCCCCAGGGCATTATTGGTAGTTGACATATATAACAAGAATGGTTTTCCTTGAATGGTAGGTAATAAAACTAGTGGATTTGATAGATAGTCCTTTAGCTATTGAAAATATTTTTTACAATCATCATCCCTAAGAAATGTTACACCCTTCTTTAATAGGTGTGTAAATGGGTGGCATTTGTTAGCCAATCGAGATATGAAGCATATGATGGATTGGATTTTTCCCTACAAATTATGGAGATAATTCAAAGTTATTGATGCTAGCATCTCTATTATGGATTATACTTTGGTTGGATTGACTTTAATGCTTTAACGAGACATAATGAAGCCAATAAATTTACCTAATGTGATTCTAAAAAAACATTTATTAGGATTGAGCCTTACTTTGTATTCATGTATTCATTCAAATATCCTCCTCAATGTTGCTAGATGATTGGCTTTAGTCTTTGATTTGTCTAGTATGTCATCGATGTAGTCTTCAACAATGTCATACATCATATCATGAAATATGACTATCATGTATCTTTGATAGGTGGCCCCTACATTCTTAAGACCAATGACATAACTTGATAATAGAATTTTCCCCATGGAGTGGTGAATACTATTTTGTGTTGGTCTTCTAGCATGATTCTTATCTCATTGTAGCTTGAGATCCATTAGTGAGAGCATCTCATAACTTGCTATGGATTTTAAAATAATGTCAATGTTTGGTAATGGAAAGTCATCCTTAGGGAAAGATTTGTTAATTTCCTTAAAATCAATGCACATTTTGAATCCTTCTAGTTTTTTATTGATTGGCACTACATTAGAAATCCATTCAAAATAGTCAATTGGCCTGATACATCTCACTTCCAAGATATTTTCCAACACTTTCTTAACTAATAAAACAATACAAGGATGAATTTTATGTAAATTTTATTTCAATGGTTTGGCATCAAGATGTACCACAAGGTGATGAATAACCAAGGTGGGGTCCAAACCAGGCATGTTAGAATAGGCCCATGCAAATATATCTATGAATTACCTCAATCGGACAGTAAGGACTTTATGCTCCTCTTCAGTGAGGGACATGCCTAATTTGATCCATTTTGGGTCATTCATAGACCCCATGTTTACCTCTATTATTTATTCTACTAGAAGGGTTGAATCATCTTCAATAATAATGGCCAAAGATGTGAACTATTTGGCTATGTCACAATCCTCTGTTAGGATTGGTTCTTCAAGTTCTCTTCGACATGATGAATTAGAATCCCCTAATGGGAGGGATGGCCATGTAATAAATGTTGTTGGAAAATATTGAATGATGTGATAAAATGCTTATTTTTCTTCAATAATGAATTTGGATCCATAGACAAGTTCGTTGTTATTGGTATTCTAAATGATTTGATCAAAAGCCTATTCATCTTCAAGAATAAACTTAGACCCATAAACAAGTTTATCATTATTGGTATTATGAATGATTTTATCAAAAGCCTATTCATATTCAATACTATACTTGAACCCATAGATAAGTTTGTCATTGGTAGTCTCCTGGTCTATATTTGAAGAAGGTTGAACACCCCCATCTAGTGGTACCTAAAACAACTTTCACCACTAGACTGGCCTTTATCTCTATTTTATACCTAGTCAAAAAGTGCCTCAAAGTGGATTTCACTTTGGGACCTTAATGTTTTATTTAATTAATTTTAGATAAGGGTGTTCACTTGTTCTCCAAAATAAGCTTCAAGATCTAATTTTATTAATAACCCTAATTTATGGTTTCCTAATAGAATATTGTACCTAAAGCCTAAAAAATTGCATAAGGCTTTATCATTCTAAAACTCATCGATAGGCACATTGGATTCTTGTTGGCACAAATCTATCAGTTGGGGATAATACAATGGTAATGTATTATGAATAATGACTAGTTAAAGGGTACAAATAGAATTAGTGTCAAATAGATTGGTTTGGGCTAAGTCATAGAATTGGTTATGATTAGACTCAACTTTGCTATTAGCATCATCGTCACTAGTCATTGGTAATGGAACTTGAATAAGATACATGGGGTCACCCCCATGAGGTTTAAATCCAAGTTCATATGTTATTTTATATTTAATAATATAAATTGGCTCAAGTTTTCCTTGTTGATTTGGCCTAAGGCCTCCTCCTTCATAGTCTTGGTTCTCTATGATCTGATTAGGAATGGGATACTTAGAGTTTTTGTAACAATAAACTAATTTTTCATTATATAACCATGATTCATCAACTTCAAAAGTGTCTTATGCTTGGCCAAAATATGGTATGATAGTGATAGGTGATGGACTATGTAGTTTGGCTTTGCCCTTTCTTTTCCACTCCATATGAATTGGTTTGGCTTTAGGTTTTCAAAAATACTTGGGGTTATGTGGAAGCTTTGAAATATGAAAGGTGCCATGGGTCAAATACTCTCCTGGGCCATTATCTGAGATGGTATAGTGATTAGACATTTCAAGAAGTGACATGTGGGAAAGTGAATCAAGAGTACTAGGTTTAATACAGTTTTCCTCTAGTATATCTATAAGTATGGCTTTCCTTTTGTCTTGATTGGTGATTGGATTCATGTCAAAATGGTAATTATAGCTCTTGAACTTGGCCTCTATATGTTTTCAATGTTTATATGGATGAAAATATTTGGGAATACTAACCTCTTTCCATAAATGGGAGAACTTGATACATTGGTGGAATGTTAATGGGACTGCATGAATTTCATGTAACCAAGGTCTACCCAAAATCATATTATATGAAAAATCAAGATCTAACACATGGAAAAGTGTATCATGAGTCAAAGGACCAATTATAATTGTTAAGCTAATGGTGCCTTGTTATTCTCATTCTTCATTGTCATAATATTTAATGGTGATTGTTTCTACTTGGAGATCTACTAAGGTGTACCCAAGAATTTATATGAGCTTCAAAGACACAATATTCAAGCCTGATCCATTATCTATGAGGATAGTTTCATTTTGTGCCTCTTTATATAAACTTTGATGTACAATATATTATTATGTAGCTAGCTAAGTGATGGCATATAGCTTTAGTTGAAGGTTTCTTATTGGTCTAGATGTCTAGCCAAATCTTGAAATTTGTCAGAGGATATGTCATTTGGAATTGTGGATTGACCAAGGAACTCTGTCAAGATGTTTTTATGGATGGTTGACGTACATAGAAAATCTAAAATGGAAATTTGTGTTGGTATCTTTTGTAACTATTCCATAATGTCAAAAATATTTTTTTATATAGTGGTAAATGGCTTGTTCTAAGGCAAAAATGGATGGTTAGATGATGGGTGAAGTGGCAAATGGTTATGGGCTTAGTATAGTAATATTTTAGTTTTGAGTTATGATTTCAAAATAAGGATTATATACAAGACCATTGTTGCTAAAAAATGATGGTGAAGGGGGACTAGATAGGATAAGTCTTGGTTATTGATGCACTTGTGCATGGTCATAGGCTAATGATGAGTTATCAGTATAAGGTCCTAACATGGGAATCCCTAATTTTTAATTCACCTATGTGTGGTCCCAAGTTAGGGAAAGATTACCAAAATGGTTTAGTTGGTTTAGTATGATTAATTATGGTCTTATTTGATTGATACTTGGTCTAGGATTAATGGAAATGGTGTTAACATCACCTTATGTACTATGGCCTACAAATGCATTGTAGTCATGTGTAATTCTATGGTAGGTCTATTGGTTGTTACCATCTTTTTTATCATTTTTGTCCATTATTTTGACATTGTTAGTTCTATTGTTGGTTTTGTTTAGTGTATTAGTTTGACCTTGGTTGTTGATACTATTGTTGTTGATATTGCACTAGCCACTATTGTTGTTATTATTGTTGATGTAATTTATTATGTTGTGAAAAAGGATTTTGATAAATGTCAAGGATCTAATTGGAGGTGAAATATCCATGATCTAATGTGATATCTCCATTTTCCAACATATTATGAATTACATGTCTAATTTACACATAATACTATAAATTATGGCCATTAACCTAATGAAGATTATAGAATTATTCTAGCATGTACTAGTCTAGCATGTCAACACCCTCATAAATTTACTCTTTTAGAATGGGCCATCTAATCAAGTTAGCTGATTGAGTATGCAAAAGACTGATTCAATGGGATCTCCAAGGTTAGTAAAATCATGACAAGTAGGTACATTTCTCCTTGAAGGAGGAAGGCTTTTTAAAAGCATAGATTAATGCATTTTTTAGATCTATTACACTAGTCTAGATTATTGTGATTGATGTGCATGTTATGGCTACTAAAATGGTTATTAGTTAGGATTAAGTTGAAAAGGTGATGAAGGTTGAGCAGATGATGTTTTCACCTTTTGGACATGTTGTGACTCTATTAATCCATTTCCTACAACATTCATATTGCAATTAAATTGCTTAGGTCTATCATTATATTATCCTATGCCAGTTGTGACACTTGTGCTTGGACTGGATTTTGAGTTTGGCCACTATACTAGTTTAGATTTTGGCCATTATTTTAATTTCATGAAGTTATTTTAATGATCTATTTATTAATAAGTGCTTGTTCAATCACCAAACCTTTGTCAATGATTTATTTGAACATATGCACATACTACAACTCTAGATAGTAAGATATCTTGTTATGTAGGTTTTTGGTAAATATAATAGCTAATTGTTTATCTCATAGACTATGGATAAAATAGATTTCAAGGGCTCTCCATTGCTATAGATAGCTTGCAAAGCTTTCTCCTAGTTTTTATTTTTCTTGTGTCAAGTATACTAATGACATCTCATGCTTGAGATTATAAGAGAAGTGTTGCATAAATTTCTTTGAAAGATCATTGAAATTAGAAATTAAATTATTTGGTAATTTCAAGAACTATTCCAAAGATGGTCTGGCTAGACTTATTGGAAACAACAACAACAAATATGTGTCACTATAGGCCACTAGTTGGTAAGCAAAAAATAATTCTATTAGATGGGCCTTAGGGTCAACTTTCCCCTTGTATTTGTCAAACTTTGGTGGCTCATAGCCTAGAGGAAATGGTATCTATAATTAATCCATGTTGAAAAGGTAGGAACATACATCATCTAATTTGAACTTTTTGACTTATTTCTCATCTTGGATGGTGGTAATTGCATCCTTCATATGTTGTAGATCTTGTTTAAGGAAATTTATTAGAACATTGGCCTAAGATGATGGTTGAGTGGATTAATCTGACTAGGGTATGATGGAGGTATTTATTGGGGTATGTTGAATTGGCTAGGGAATGGACCAAGAATAGGCATGCATGGATTAGGGTTCAATTATTAAAATTACACTTATGGTTGTGTGATATTCTAGTTGGAATTGGGTATGTAGGCCTGATGTTAGGAATATTAGGTTGGGATGGTGGTATATGGTTATGCTATGCCTATTGAGGTTGAATAGGGACATCCTTCTAAATAATCATACATGGCTAATTGAGAGGGACTTGTGAACCAAGACCCTATCATTGAACTTGTGTCATATTCTACATGAAAGGCAATTATTTCTTGGTAGGTACTTAAGGAACATTAGAACCTTTTGCTTATAAAAATCCCTATTGGGAAGTAGATGCATGTTGGAGATTTGACATATATCATGACCAATATTTACATGTTGTTGGTTGGACATTATTTAGTTTTGGATTGACATGGTAGTCTATGACTGAAGAGGCATGTTCATTATTACCTGGCAAGGTTAAACATTGGTTGCCCCCTATTGAGGTGGAAATATGTTTTGCCTATGTTATGTGGGTGTGTTTGACTATGCTCAATGTTGTGGAATATTACTCATCACCTATTAGGGTGGAGTAAGATTTATTACATTCTATTGTGGCATGGCATTGGTCATTAGTTTACTACTTAATCCTTGTTGTTGGGTGCTAGAAGAAGCAACTAGTTGAGGATTAGAGGTAGTTGGTTGAGGTTGGGATGTAGAAAATCCTACTCCTTGAGTTTGTGAATCACTAATGGTGATAGTTAAATTCAAATTTTATTGTTGACTATGTGTTTGTGCACTAAAACTACTTCAGTTTGGATTGGATGTTACTTGCATATTGTCCATGATGTTTTGTTTACTATTATATGTAGAAGCAGAAGACACTTCCTTAATTGTTGGAGTATTGAACATGTTTTTTACTGAAGTGTTTTGCATAAATTGGGATAAACCCTAATTTTATTAACTTTTCAACTCAAATAAGGCTCCTGTTGAAGGGAGTGAATAAATTAGAGGTGCATTTGTCATGGCCAAATTGTTAAATTCACATGTGAGGTCTCGATATGTATGGTATGATATTTTTATTTGAATGACATGGTCCTTCATGTGGCTCCTTTATGTGACAAGCATACATGGATATTTATATGGTATAGGTACTATGAAATTAGGATCACTAGAAGAGGCCCGATGGTTATTCTGATAAAACATCTAATAAGGCCCTCTTACTAGATTTTGCAAATTGTCTTATCCTGCTTCATAGTTTGATGGCATTATTCCATAATAAGTTTATTATTTCACATTTTCTACAACCGTAGGTATTCTAGCCAAATATTGGGCTATCTATTTTTGATCTTGCTTCATGTATGGAGGTGTGCTAACAAAATAATTGGCCAAAGGATCTTTACCCTATTCCCCTATTTGAGTGTTATATGTTGGATAAGAATCCATCTCCCAAATAACAACATCTTCATAAGAGTTGTGAACAAAGTTTTATTGTGTGCTAACATTTACATATCTTATATAATACATAGTTATACTACACGTATAGTGAACCATGGTAAAATCTATGACAAATGTTTCATAATAAGATGGATTAGAGTTATATAAACTATGAAAAGATATGTCTAAAAATACAAAGGGTTCAAATATGATCTAGCTTTGTCAAGGGTAGAGTTGTATCTCAAAAAGTTATAATTCAAATATTTGGTGAAAATAGTATAATATCAAGTGTCTAACGTTAAATGTTTTACATAAAAAAGGTCAAGTAAAATGACCTAAAAATAGGATGCCAAAGTTTAAGGTCCAACCATGTTTTAAATAGGTCTAAACTAGGAAAGGGAAAAGATTTTATAGGTCTTTTATCCAAACATGAATTCAAAATATAGGCTCAAACAAGTTTTACTAAGACTGTTGGCCAAATGAAGTTAAAATCTAGGCTTTAAACAAAAATGATGATGATTAATCTAATAAATTTGGAATAGTTTGGACAAGACTAGGTACTTTATTCTATACATAAAAGTGATTTGACTAGTGAAAAACACACAAAAAAGGCACTTTGAACATGGACTTATTCTATAAAACAAAGGCATAAAAAAGAAAGTTTGTAAACTTGAGTAATGGATCAACCTAAGTTATGCAACCCAAAAGATAAATATCTATGTATCAGCCCTTGCATGTTGAGGCCTAAACCAATATCAATCAATGTTTAGATCCGAACTTGAAAAATTTAATCAAAGACTCAACTAAGGTAAAATAGGGTTTTGATGACCAACAAGCTAGGAAAAGTTGAACATCATTATTGTGTTAAATAAAGATTCAATAAGGCTCAAATGATTGGTTTCAAATAATGAAAATTTAGGACACAAGACAAGACAAGTCTATTGAAATAATTTGGGTAGCATAATGATGTTATCACTCCCAAAAGATATGACAATGTTTATGTTTCAAAGACTTCTAAGGTACAAGACTTGAAATGATTTGGTTAGCATAACATTACCCATCTTAATCAAGTGCCATACTCAACATTTTGATAGAAATGTTTTCTAAGTTAAATCAATGTGTCAAATGGATGACATAATGCCTCATTAAATAATGTATTAATGTAGAAAAACAAACTCATTCATGATGTGGTATAAACAAAAAAATATATTTCTAACACATCAATAAATAAAATAATAAATGACAAAATATAACTAAGTATATCATCCTAAATCCTATCAAGGTGTAGCAAAGTTGGGTTGACTAAACCCTATAAGTTTTTGACCATCTAAATTTATCCCATATGTACACTTGCACATCAATTGAGTCCACATCAATCATATTATTGTGAAAATGTCTTGTCTTTTTCATAACCACTACATCCATCAATTGCACAATGTAGTGTGATGTCTAGATTAATCATACATCCTAAGCTTAGATTGCCACTAATGGAGATGGTTTAACCACTCAAACCATCATCCTAGTGGGTTGATCCCAATTTTTATAACCCCTATGGAGAGGGGTTGAAACATTACTGGGATATGAATCCCCAGGTCAATACTTACCTAAAGAACCTGTGAGAGGCAATGACACCCCATTTACAAGCCAAAATGCATTAAAATAAAAGATAAATAGAAATTCTTTAGGGTTTTTTTGAGACCATTCGATACTATGCAATCTTGGGTAGAGCATAATAAAATTTATTTCTATGCCTTAGACTAAGAACTAAATACAATGTAAAGGCACTTTTAATCCCACAAGTTCCCTATAGGGGATAGGGGGAGAGCATACACCTGTTATCCTTTTTGTGAAACATATAATTAACAAACAAGTTGAAAACAATTGCGAGTGAGGTTTGATTTTAAGCACCAATTGAAATGTGACATTTTTTCATTACTATTCCCCTTGGATTAAGTATGAAAATGGAAATAATTTCAAAGAACCAAATTAAACAAAATCACCTATGTTCATTTTAAACCCAACATTGAAGTGTTCAAAATTTGTCTTAAGTTTGTTTTAAAGAACCAATTGGAAATATTCAAGACTTAGGATTCCTTTTAAGCGCTAAAAACTAAATGTTTATAATACTTAACCAATCCTATATTATTTTTAAGCACCAATATCCAAATGTGCAAGATTTGACATGTTCATTTTAGGACCCAAATTGGAATGTTTGATTTGACTAAATTCTTTTTAATCCCAAAATGAAATGTTTGATTAGTCAAAACAAGAAAAATCAATGTTCAAATTGATCCTTAAACCTAAAAATGTTTGATTATAAACCCCTAATTTGAAGTAATTCTTGATTTATCCAATGATGTTTGAATTTTAGCACTCATGTTTTTATTTTATTTCACACAGTGACCATTGACCGTCATTGATAACTATTGATTGTTTAAGGAAATTGTGATAGACAAGTTAGTAGGTAATCACTTCTAGTTGAGAAGAATCACCACCAATCAATAAAGACCATAAATGATGACCTATTAACTCAAAGGCAAAACCAAAAATGAGAAAAACATATTAGGATATGCCTAGTTAGATGAAACTTAACAAAAACCTACAAGGTAAAATTAAGTCTAGTGATTTAAAAGGATTTGAAAATAAGAAAAATCAATATGAAATGATAAAGATAATAAAAATGTAATATTTAAACATGTTTCCCCCTATAATCCAACCATCAACGGTCTCACAAAATCAGTGGCAGTTATGTAGAATCTTTGGTGGTTAGGGCCTAACCATCGATGGTTGACCTGACCATTATTGGTCTTTGTGTAGATCCAAGAAATATAAAAAAATGGAATATGGAGAAAATAATGTGAAAAAATAAATTTTAGAGAGATTCAAACATTCATATGAAGATTTAAAAGTTTCATATTGATGTCCTTGGTATGTGGAATGTATTGGGTCCCACCAAATGTGTCATTTGTTATGTTAGGAATTTGATGATGGAATGGAGGTTAGATCAAGTGTTAGTCTCAAAATGAAATCAAAATGATAAAAAAAAAACTAAAAAATCATAAAACCTCCATTCCTAGATCATAGGGGGATCTTGGTGAACAAACAACAAATGACAAAGCTCAACTAAAATGTGAAGAAACTTACAAATTTTTCTTACCTTTCTTGAATGCTCCAAATGATGTGTTTGTTGGATTGCTTAGATTATGATCAATAAGTCTTCTACAATGGGATTTGGTTATCTCCATCTCATATTAGCACCATGCTTGGCTTGGTTTTGGCTTGATTTTGCTAGAAAAATGGATTGGCTTGGATCAATTTTGGCATTATAACAATATGCATTTACTTCATGAATCAAATCCTACATTATAAATATACTATGTTCCAAACTCTCTAAATTAAGAGCTCTAGGCTTGATTTTATTGGATTTAAAATGACTTGGAATGGGTCAAATCCTAACCTTGGTTGGTTTAGTTAAACCTAGTAGGGTTAAAAGGTGTCAAATGGTCATGCTTAACATGGAAAAAGCATGGGTGGGATATTTTCCAAAAATGACAACTCACAAAAGCTAATGATGAAAACCTAGGATATTAATTGATTTTTGAATTTCTCTTTTTGATAATTACTCATGTATGAATTCAATTATGATTTGATCAGGATTTTCATGCTAATTAATTCCTTTTAGGCTTTTGAATATTTGTGAAATGTTTGGATTTAAATGATGTAGGCATTTACTCTTCTTAATTGATTTACGGGTCAAATTAATTTTAATTACATGTGATGAAGCCAAATTAAAGACATTTAGAAATTCTTAAGCTAGATGTTTAATGATTGATAAGAATTATTTTAAAGTCAGGTGAAAATCCATTGGTGGTGAATTTTAGATGTCTACAATTATATATGAGAAGGATTAGTTATTTTGTGCATGGTTTTTATTGAAAGTAACCTTGGTTAAAGTTTAAACTTACTCGATCTAAACCATATTTTGATCACAAGTATTATAATATGCCATATATAAATTAATTTAAAATCAAAATTAGAATACAATTATAATGCTTAAGTGGGGCTTATGGTATTTTGTACAACTGGGAAATATTATTGTAAGGTAAATTATTCAACTTAAATAAAATATTTTTAAATTTAAACCCTTGGTTTTGTGAATAGGAACCCATGTTTAAACTAAAATAATGAATCAATTTTTTTTTTAAATTTCAATGAAATAAATAAGTTTTAGCATTTTAACGCTTCCTTCTTAGCCTAGTAAAACTCCTTTGGAATTGAGGAGAAATAAATAGCTATTGTCAAAATTTTATAAATATATAACTTAAATTAATTTTAAAATAGATCAAAAATATCATATAAAAAATTAGATAATTCTAATTATGAAAAATTACACTTAAAACGGTTGATTCTATAAGACATTTTCACAAGCAAATTATTGGTAAATTTTTATGTTGATAAAGTTGATTTGGATTGCATGTAAATTAAATATTCAAAATTAAAATTTATTAAATAAAAGTATTGAAAAAAAATTTAAAATAATAAAATTTATCATTTTAATCAATAATATTTTTATTATTATAAATTTCAATTAAATTTGGATAGATTTTAAATCAATTATGTGAGTGAAATTTGCAAAGGAAATTTTCAGCTTATCTAAACCATTTCAAAATGACAAGTTAATTTTTTAATTTATCTTCCATAAAAATTATCTATTACTAAAATCATATTTTTTATAGCTTATAAAATACATATAAACCATCAATTTAATTTATTTCTTCTCTCATGAATAAATTTAAGTGTGTTTTTTAATCCATTTTATAAACCTAAACTTAGAGTAAAAATATTGTTTTGAAACCATTATTTTCTCACCGTGACTTTTTAGTGTTCCCTTCTTAGATAAAATGTATTGGTGACTTCTTTATGTTATAATAATATTAAAAGTATGGTGGAATATTGTAATTAATTGAGTAATATTTTTAATTAATTAAATATATATCATTTCTCTAACCTTTTCCTAACGTAGAATATATGCACTAAGGCTAGTGTTTTGAATTGTTTGTTATGTGAATTATCATGTCCAATCACATTGAAACTTTTGGTGAATATTTGTAATTTTCATATAATTGGAAATAATTTTAAAACCATAGTTCAAATTAAGGTCCCAAAACATATTTTTCTAAGATATTGCTTTACTTACTTCTAGTTAGCTCGAAGGAGGTTAACGACTAGTAGAAGAGTAGGGCTGACTCTTTTAATCCTATGCTAGACTTAGGTAGTTTAGATACCCTTATTTCCAAATATAAGGATGTATTATATTAATTATTGATAGAATCAAACTACATTTGGGATAGTTATTGGTTTTTGTGTTACCTTCAAGGGTAACTATGTAAGCAAATATTGTGAGGTTGAATGGTGAAGGTCAATTGCCTTCACAATATAAATAACACTTGTTTTGGTAATGGGTGAACTAAAACCAACCCTATTTTTAAATTTAAATATGGTTAAACAAATTCATGAAGTGATCACAATCACTAATTACTAACATTTATGGAACTTTTAATTAGCAAAACCTCTAGTCACTAACCTTAGGGTGTCCTTCCTTGTACATTTGCATTATTTCATGTTTTATAACCTTGTAGAATGTAAGGATGAATAAATTTATGGATATAATTATTTATATTTTTGGTGATCTAATTTATAATTATATTTTAGTGAACTTGTAAATATGGCTTTATCTTTTAGATCTGAGTCATTAGTGAAGACACTTTTTAGAATTATAACTACTTTGAGTAGTGTAAGGTTGAAATTTTTGGGGACTTCTACATTAATTCAGGTCAAAGGAAAATAGGTTCCATTTTTTTCTATTGACACTCATATGTATTCTTGTGAGATATTGTTTTTATGTTATCACAATGACCTTAGTATGTTGAAGTGTTTTATACAAAGGATTATTGAAAATTATGTTTTTTGTTTTGGGTGTTTATGTCTAGAAATTATAGAAGTTCATTTACATTGAGATAGTTTTCATTTCTTTTTTGGCTTAGATTTCCAACACTTTTTGGCAATGATGTCTCATCAAGGATAATATTCACAAGTTAAAGTGGTGAACTACATTTGAAACTAATCTAGAGGATTGGATATGTAAGCTACTAGAGATGTGGAGGTATTAGGTTTTAGGTCATAGGATAGGTTAGGGTTGTCTCATCATTAGTCCTCATGATAGTATATAAATATTCTAGTAGATCTCTATTATTATATCTTAATTAAATAAATTTAGTTGATATATGAATAATGGTGGCCCTTCTCTTTTATGTTTAGCATGTATTAAAGTTTATTTCCCTTGACATGGATATAATAATGTAAACTTCCTTTATGTAGTGTGCTTCCTAGGAGAAATTATTGTTTAGTATTTTATTAAAAACCTTTCCCTTGATATCCATAGGATAGTATCACTACCATATGTATCTTGTAACCTAAGTTTACTAATGTTTTTTTTTTAATTCAAGTTAAAAGGGGGATTTTTTTGAACTAGGTTCCCCAAACCCAAGAAGTAGTACAAAAAAATGAGAGACCAAGATCTAAAAAAGATCAAACAAGAAATAAGACCAAGAAAGCCCAAAAATATCCAAAAAATAGATTAAAAACTATAACAAAAGAACAAAAGAACTAGTCTTAGTCTAAACTACCAAAAACATCCTCCTAATAAGATTTCATCTTTTTAAGGTTCATATCAATTTGAAGTAATAATTTATCTTTATCCATGACATACAGGGAACTATTGCACTTTCCTTTCTTACCTTTCCCTTTACCAATGAATTTAAGCTCAAAAATATCCCCAAGATGGGCTCATAAATTTTTAACATTTTGAATGCCCTCATACATAGTAGCTTTGTTACAGTTCACTAAACATTTGATATTTTATGAAGTTTCTCATTCTGATCCTTCGTCTACTTATTTTGATAAGTCTCCCATTTTCCAGTGGATACATCTTTAGGCACACTTTTTTTAGCCTCTAATAAATGTTTTTGAGATAAATTGTTTTCTTATTCAACATACTTTTATCCCTCCTTTGAAACCTATCTAACCTCTTCTACATCAATAAAATCCCCATTCAAATCTCCTATTTCTCTCTACATGCCTTATTTCCCCTGAATATCCCTTTCCAACATTGAATTACTATAAAAACATTTATTTATGTTCTCCTATGAATTCAATTTATTTCCTTCAACATCCTTTGTCCTATTCTCCATAGTTTTTTTAATTATTTCAATAACTCTACTCAAAATCCTAGTGTATTTTATCTAATATTTTTATTTTTTCCTAATATCAACAAATGCATCCTTTGTATCTTTCTTCTAGGGATAAGGAATGTCTTGGATAATTTGATTCATGCCATTAAAATATTTAAAAATGAGGTAGATCACCCATTCATGTCTTGGATTTGAGTAATTACCATGTTTAAACTTCATGATTGAAACCTCCATTAATTTTAGAATGAAAAATGGAAGACTAAAGGGCACACCATGTCTGAAATAGTTTAAAATTTTAAATAAATACCATTTAACTACATTGTACCTACCTTCTAGGGTTACATACTGCATTAGATGGAAGGCAATCTCTATATATATCTTGGGAAAAGATTCCCATTCAAAACCATTGTAAATCAATTCTAATTGCTCTCCCTCCTAAAGAAATGTATCTTTGTCCCTTTTGAAATATGTAGGTGATTTATAAATTTTGGTTTCCTCAAAAACCAACCCAATAACATGAGGAATGAGTTCCTCTATGATGTGAAGAGTAACTCCATTGATTGAAACATTATGTCCTCTTAGGCTTTCACAAATATGAAAAAGAACTGTTTGTCATATCATTCAATCTTCCCCAAACTATTTAATTTTTCATAACTTTAGGTGGAATTTTTGGTTTGATTCTATTGGCTAATCCCATGTTGTTTTCCTTACTTCCAACACAATGATGAAAAATACTTTCTGTGTTTTGTAAATTAGGCTTTACCAAATACAACTAAGAATAAATATAGTCATGTTTTATGTTTGAGTAGTCTAAAAGATGGTTTGGGTCATATAAAAACTTCTCCATAGTCCAAAAAATAATTAAAATAAATAATATTATTCCCTAAATCAAAAGAGTCCAATAATTTTCCCCATTATGCATTAAAGGCTTCCTCAGTATGCCTAATGTTAATAACATTAGGATTTCCTTCATCTTTTATCTTTAGAAATAAATCCTTAGGGATATCTTCATAGTCCATACAAGTCCTTAGACCCATAATATTCACTCCTTTTTTGCTAAACAATATGCTATAACATTTCCTTCCCTATAAATATGTTGAATGATAACCTATTGCAAAGAATCCAAAATCACTCTAGCTTAGTCTAAAACTTGATTGATGTTTCAAATAATTAAATTTTTATTAGATAATAGTTCACTATATTTATATATTCCCCATATAATATGATTTTTTAAACTTTTAATTACTTTATCAATTTTATCCCCCATAATTCTGCTAGTGGTTCTGCCCAATGATTAGACTAAACACCCATATCTTTGACATAAGTAGCTATCAAATTACACTTATGATATCTAATGATTCCACCTATTTTAGTTGGTCCTAGGTTTCCTTTTGAAGTTCCATCAAAATTAATATTCATCCATCCAACAAGGGGGAGTTACTAATGTTTTTACTTGTATATGTTTGGCTTAAAATAACATTCATTTGTCTTCTTGCCCTAGAATAAATCAAAAGAAATAAAACTAAATAAACCCTTTTATGAGGATGAATTATTTATACCTTTTAGTGTTAATTATTTCATATTAAAATAATAATAACAATAAGATGATGATGATAAAATAGACCCTCATGTATTGTGATAATATCTAACAACAAATTTGAACTTAATCTTATCTTAGAGATGTTTGTATGCCATGATTATGGAAGCTAATATTATGGATTAAAACACAAAAAAAATATTTAATTTTATGTGTCACACTTATTCTTGTGATAGTTATTGATGGGAATAATAATTAAATAATTAATTATAATAATATTAAATTAAAAAATTACCACATTTTACTTGGCTTTTTGGGATGAAAATTTTAGGGTTGATGTTTTGGTTTCATAACAAGGGTTCAACACTGGGAAATCTAGGTAAATCATAATGGGTAGTGTTAATGTGGGTTGTATACACACCCCATAAAATTTTATGATGTGTCCTCAAATGTTTTAGGATTGGTGAAAATTAGTCACTCTAAGGCACAAGTTGTTGGGTAATCAATTTTATAAACAATATGTTGGTAGAATAGCAGTGAGTGAAGGAGATTGTTTAGCATAGATGGGTCAGCTATGGATGAATATAAATATACTTGAGATATCTATATTTATGATGGATCTAACCTAAGGTGGGTAGGAATAAAATAAACTCAAAAAAGAGAGAAAGGTAAGGTAGAAAATGAGTCTTATGGACCACACTAGATGAAAAAATTCTAGACTAGTGCTTAAGCTAGAGGTTGGACAAGGAATCAAAAACCAATATTTTTTGAAAGCTAATATAGCACATCAATAATCAAACATGGTTAAGATTCAAAGATAAGTAAAATAAAACATACTTAAAAACATAAAATTTAAGTTTTCCACATTTTTAAGACTATAATTTGCCATAAATATATTTTATTCTTTTGAACAATTGAAGAATGTTTCATCACTTACGTTAAGAGGTGGCCTTTATGGACCTTATTAAATTAATAATGTCATACAGTTTCCTAGATATCCCTAGTACATTTTCCACTATATATTTATGATATAATATGATACTCACCTCTAGTTTCCTCTATATACACTACTCAAAACTTTTGAATATCTATTTTATGACTCCCACAAAAACATATACAATAGTATATGGGTCCTCCTTATATCCGTCCAAGTCTGAGGGATTTATTTTCCTTAATTTTTTCAAATAGAATTTCTTCTCTTTGTTATAAATCAACCTATTTTCCCTCAACAACCATAATTTTTGACTTAACCTTTCTCAAGGTGTTTGTCTATCTATCAAAATGGAATTTTATTATGGATTTCTCAGTTATCACTAAATCTTGTATCCCTACTTCTTCATGTTGTAAACACTAAATCCATGAAGGAATGTCCTATGAAACTTGTTTTTATATTTTATCTATTAGATTATTTTAGGGGGGATATATTAGAGGTAGCATGGACTTAAGGGAGGATGCCCCTATTATAGGAAAAGGAGGAATAACTTTCTTCTATTTGGTAACCTACCTTTGGACTGGTGTGTTAATCACATATTTGGCCTTCTTTATTGATTTATGGATTGAGATGGTAGTTGAGTCTACCTAAGGTGCTTGGGTAAAAGGCATCTCCAACTATTTATTCAACCCAAGAGGTAACTAGTGAATAAAAAATTGATGTGGACACCAGGGTTTCAAAATGTACCCCTTTTTTGGCTTGGGGGACTATGGACTAGTTATACTAAATAATGAGTAGTTTACTAGTGTGTTCAATAGATTTTACAAATAGTTAGTAATATAAGTGTATGCCTCCTCAATAGTCACAATATTGATGGTAGGACCCATGATAGTAAGTTGGGATGTGGTAGTCAAAATTAGCATTAAAGCTACTTTTGGCTCATTTATTTTGCTTAAAAAATACAAAGAATGCAAAGAATCTATTACATAACTATTAGTTTAATTAATTGAGGAAGTTTCCAAATAATTTTGAATTAGAGGACTTATATCCAAGGGAGATAATTGGGATATTGATTTTTATAGTTTCTATTGTAGTGATCTAAGGTGGAGACCTTGAAGGTGTATTTGGGGATGGCCTCTATGCTATAATGTGTAGCTTTGATTATACCTCTCCTTATCCATCTAATCTAAGTTTAGTAGCTATTGAGTTACCATATCCTTGGTTTAGTTCCTCATATTATTATATTAATTATGTCCCTCTTGATTGGGTGCTTCCCTCAATCATCCATTCACCATCTTATTTTGTTTGAGTGGTCTAATCAAATTATTATGTCTCTTCTATTTTGGTCTTTGATACCCACTCCTCTTCATCACCCCATCTTTTATCTTCCTCCTCACTATCATAAATTTAAATAAGTTATGACCTTGGTTCACCCTTTTTTCTCTATTTATATTTCTTGGGATAACCTAATTTCTTCTCCTCTAATTCCACCTTTTGAGGTAAAATGGGAGGGGTTTTGGGTTTCCTTGTATAAGTCATTATTGGTTTTGTAACAATAGAGACTAGCCTATTTGAAGGTAGAATTGGGGATGGGGAGACTATATTGATATCATATGGTGAGGGAGATGGATGAGTGGTGACCACTAGAAGAATGATGAGTGGTGGAGATGGCAATCTAGTGAATTGAGGTACTACCACTGGTGGTGTAAATACCTAAGGGGACTAGGGTAATACTATTGGAGGAGATAAAGGAGGACAAGAAACATGAAATTGAGATAGAAATAAATTAATACTTGCCTTTTTTTAAATGATTATGGAGGAAAATTAAGCATGAAAAAAAGGCTAGTTGATGTACTAAGACTTACAAGTCTTTGATCTTCAATTGTGCATTGAGGTCTTTCCATAATGTGATTTGGAGAAGTTGTAGTATTTATGTGTATAGGTGATCTTAGAGGTGTTAAATTTAATCATCCAATGTATTCCTCCCCATATGGGCCAACTTATTCTTGTATTTATTCTTCTACCTAAGGAGGGGGTCCATGAATAGGTCTAGAAACCCATTCCTCTTTCTCAATCCTCTTGGAATCCTATTTGGTGATGGTATGGTTATAATGGATCCTTTACACCATAATCATAGACATGTTGGCCTTGTGTATCCTTATATCCACATATGTATCATCTTATGCATTCATAAATATGTATCATGGTCATAAGACTAGTGTCCATAGTTAATCCTTACTTTTATTTCATATTTTTTGATGTGTTCTCTTACATTCTTTCTAGGGTCCCAATGTCTAAAAGGTGATAGTTTGAACCCATAATTCTACCTAATATTTACAACCAATTGGAGGTGTTCCCAGCTTACATACTTCATCTTTTCAATACTAAGAGGAGTTGCAATTACTTACTTGGCCCTAAGTTAGTGTTAACATTATCTACTAGTTGATTAGTAATATCTTTTTCAACTATTTTATCAAGCATTATTCTTGGTAGGTATAAAGGATGTGCATTTTTTCCTTCAATTCTAATTACTATACACTCAAGGTACAACAACTAATAGCCCATATTTTAAATAGTTTTATTAATAGGGTCAAAGAGCTTGGGCATATTATTCCCATAGATTTCTTAATACACCATGGGATAGAAGGTCTCTATTAGCCTTTTCATGTTATTCCTAAATCTATGGACATGAAAAATATTGAACTCATCACATATCCTATTTTTGGGGTAGTTTAAAGATGGTTGATATGGTTGCTTATAATTTGAATGCATAATTGCAATCATCATGCCTACCATATAGGGCATCATGTATAAATTCCCATATGGGGAACTTCTAGGATTTATGAATTTAAAAATCAAATAAGAGTTGATGATATCCCAAGGAAATGCTTTTTTTAGAAGTTAAAATAATATCTAGAAAAGGGACCCATACCTCACTGACACAAGTGATGTTTGAAAAAACCATATATTTTTTTTAACAGGGCTATGGTGATTATTACCCCTATTTTAAATACCAAAATGGAGTTAATTAAAGTAGGGCCCTGAATTACAAAGTTACTTGGGTTATCAACTCACTCTTGTAACTTATTATTGACATTGTTTTTAAGAAGCCTTTAATTTACCATGCCCTTCCTATATGACATGTTTGTGAAGGGGTCCTATAATACCTATCAAAGGCATTTCCATTAATGTATGCAATTTGTGTTTTTCTAATCCTAAAGTATAATATGTTCCTAGTAACCTTTCCATTTATGAATAAATCAAATAGTATGTTAATGTAGGGCATTACCTATGGTTTGAATAATACATTATGAAGACCAAATAATTTTATGTCCAGGAGGTAATCCTTGTATCTACAAGTGAAAAGGAGAGTTTATCCTCATATTTTTATGGCTCAACTACATCGACCATATCCTGAATGGTAGAGTAGTGTTTAAACTCATGGTTTAGAGCCATCAAATCAAATATTGTATTTGTGTATTCAATTGGACTTAAAATTGAGTATGTAGAGGGAATTTGGATGCAAGATGAGTAAGCAATTAATGATGTATGAA
Organism: Torreya grandis; assembly: GCA_037957365.1. NCBI lineage: Eukaryota > Viridiplantae > Streptophyta > Pinopsida > Cupressales > Taxaceae > Torreya > Torreya grandis. The sequence goes on from JARHVA010005803.1 coordinate 561,636, forward strand.
AATGATTTTTTGTATTAAGAATTTATAAATTCTTGGTTGCAATGGAGTTTTGGATTCATAGTTTGCACTTGAGCTCAAAATTTGCAATACTCTTGATAGCTTGGACGGAATGTAAATAGACTAGAAATAGAAATTCAAAATATATTTCTTAAGTTACATTGTATTTAAGAATTGAAAGCATTAATTCTTTAGTTATTTTGAATTAAGTACAATAATGACATTCAATCTTTTCTTATTTTATTCTTTGCATTTGAATTTCGTAATAATAAATTATATAGCTTTTACTACCATGTGGATTATTTTTAATTATTTTATATGCTTAGTCATATTAATATGATAAATGTATCTTTTTAATTCTCTCATTATTGGTGTTGATGTCTTAATTATTCACTTATGTGGATTCATAAGACATGTGTCTATGTGTCACTATTTTTCTCCTAACTGAGATGTAGCTTGTCATGCTAGGTCTCTTTGGCCATGGGCTAGTGGGATGATGAAACATGGATGTCTCTCACTACTCATCTTGCCTGGGATTTTACACATATATTTTTATGTTGACATCACCTCTTAGCTAGCAGGATGATGACATGTGGACAACTCTCCTTTTTCTACTTGTCTAAAATTATCCATACAAAGTTTCATGTTGATGTCACCTTTAGGATAATAGGATGATGACACATACATGGCTCTAGATACTCTTATTTACCAATATTATCCATATAAATTTTTATTTTAATATCACCTCTAGGATAGTAGGATGATTACATGTGGATGGCTCTCATTGATCTACTTGCCCAAGATTATTCATATAAAGGTTTATGTTAATGTCACATATGTACTAGTCAGATGATGACACTTGGTAATATATTGGTGATCCACTACTTTGTTTACCTGAGATTATACGTATAAAGGTCCATGTTGATGTCATGTCTGACCTAATAAGATGATGACACTTGGCACTATCCTGATGATCTACTTACCTGGTAGACTTTGTACAAAATATTATGCTAACATCACTACTAGGTGACCTACATTCTTTACTTAGTCTCTAAGTTAGTGAATTGATACCATGTGGTAAGATAAAATGGAATATAAGAGGGATTAAATACAAATAAGCATGTAATAACCTTCTCAAGTCATAACATAGACAAAAAATTGACTAAAATCAAAATATGTTAGCTTAGTTAACCATTAAATCATACATAAAATGTACATAAGCAGAAGTTAAAATCAAAGACAAAAAATAAATCCCTTAGAATAGATTATACATAGCTTTAATTTTCTTATAACTTTGAAACACTCCATAAACATTTAAGTAAATCTTTTTGATTGAATTAAGCAAACAATAGAGATCAAGTGAGGCAAACAAATTCATATTAGTGTTATATAAATTCCTTAAGTTTTAAATTTCAAACTTTATATCATAAACTTTTAGTTTAGAAGACCCTGAATAATCATATCAAATTAATAATGGGTCCCCATTTTAATTTTGAAAATGGGGTGTGTGTTTAGGACACAAAAAATGGTGACTTAGTGGAGAAAATACTATTGAGTAATTTGAAAACCTAGAATATCAGTAGTGCAACATAACAAAACTTCAACTCTTATTAGAAAATGATTAATTATTAAAAAGACTCCTACTTCCTCATACAACATATTTACCCTTTCCATTCCTTATATTTGAGTGTATGATATTGTGAATTAAATTTTACCTTTTTATGAGAGTTTTGACAAAGTGTTGGATAAACACTGTAAGATTCATTTTGATCTTAGATTTTGTAAACAAATAGTAAGGAAGGCCTAGGTATTACTTTGATACCAATAAGGAATTTATATCCCCAATAGAGATATATATGATTCCACTCAAAGCCTTGCTCTACTTCCAACTGTGCATCCATATCCCTAGTAAAGATTACTTGAATTACCCTTTCTATTAGTTGGTATAATAATATATGTTTTTAAAAAAAAAATAGATAGAAAAAAGGTTGGGAATCACCATTGGCTAGGTATATGCATAAGAAAACTTATTTCAATCAATACATCCCTACCATTATGTATCTAGTTCCATGTTTATTATCTCCCATCCAAGTTTTATCTTGTTATATTGCAATTAATCTTTGGAAATGTAAAATCTTTCTAAGATTTACATGATTATATTAGAATAGATCCCAAAGGTCTAGTAAATTCATTCAATAAAACAAGACCTAACTCAATCACAATAAATACCTTAACCCTAAAATCTCTAGTAATATCATAATAAATAAATATGAGGACCAATGGTGTATCCTTGTGAACCATCCCCTTGATTTTGGTAGTTATTTTGTAATATCCATGTAGGAAATCAGTTGGTTTGATCTATAGTTTAAAAAAACTAATCTATAAAGCATAAAAACTAATCTACTAGAAGCGAATATAGAAAATAGGAAAGACTAATCCTAGAAAGCATAAAAACTATTATATAAATCAATATATAACTTATAAATAAAAAAATCTACTATAGAAATCAAGGCATCTCCAATTGGAGCAACAATGAAATAGTGTTTCAAAAATTGTCTATTGAATGTAAAGGTGAGGTCATTACCTTGAAGGTATTTCAAATGGAAGGCCTTTTTACCTAGGATCTCTCATATTTTATATGGTCCAATAAATAAATAATTGAACTTATCATGTTATCCTTTCTTCTCATGTGTTTTATCCTATAAAAGCACTAGGTCTAAAATCCTAAAGGCTTTGATCTTGGATATGTCTTACAAACCATATTTTGACAATATCTTGATGTTTACTAAATTTTTATAGTGATTCATTTCTTTCATCCTCCATATGGACTATATCAAGTAGTTTAGATTATATTATTTCATCTTCCCTCATGCACTCTTACATGAATTAATACATTGATATTTTAAGAGTAATAGGGAAGACTGGTTGTTGTCTCATATACTAATAGATAATTTTAAGCCTCAAAGGTTTGATTATTGCATATTTAAATAAGATATGCCATTCTCTTGGTTTGTCTTAGGTTGATTTCTTAATGGCATCCATCATAGTTTTATTGGTAGACTCAGTGACTCCATTCTCTTATGGATAATATATAAAAGCATAAATTTATGGTGATTTTATTATAATAATCCCATTATATAAACCTAGTGGACTAGAATGCTAAACCATTGTCACAAAATAAGTAAATAGGAGTGTCAAGTTTGGTCAATATGTTTTCTTCCATAAACTTGATGACATCAATTGATCTAGAATTCTTAGTAGCTATATATTTTATCCATCTAGTTTAGTAATTACTGGATATTAGGAAAAAAAAATCCCATTGATGAGCTTGGGTTTATCTTCCTAATAAAATGAATGCCTCATTAGGCAAAGGGATGCCCTTCACTGACTAGATACAAAGGTATATCAATATTTATTTCTCTTTTCCTATGAAGAGTTTGGGTTTATCATCCCAATAAAATCAATGAATCATTGGGTAAAGGTATTCCTTTCAATGATTAGATTAAAATGCATATCAACATTTATTTCTCTTTTCCCAAATATTTTATAGTTATGATATGTCCTAACATGGTTATGTGTATCCTTGAAGATTTTGGGTCAATAGTATCCCATCCTAAGAAAATTGTGAGATGTTGTATTACCTAAGGGATGACCATTATATGAAATCATTGTTAAGGTGTGGAGCTAAAAGCTTCAACTACTTGCAGACACAAGGAGGGATGCTGAAGAACCATAAGCCCCAGCATCGGCAGTATGACTGACGTCGATCATATGCAGTGGAGAAGGAGACTGGTGACGGCAGACAGTCGGCCGACGTCGGCAGCACCAGACAAGCAGGGATCAGCGTCAGCCACCTGTGTAGTTTTTAGAACTGTTGTTGACGAACAGTCAGTTAAGTGAAGTGAGTGTTTGCATGTCAAATGACTAATTATAGTCACGAGCTGCGTGTCTAATTATTATAACTAGAGTTATATTTTTGTAAGCATGGGATCCTATTTAAAGACCCATAAGGCATGTATTGTAATAATGCAAGAAGGCAAGTAAAAGAATTGAAGCTAGCAAGGTCAAGGAGACAAGTTGAAGCATTCAAGGAGGGATAATAACTCAAGCTTTAGAGTTGTCGTGTTGAGCAAGAGAGAGAGGGAAGAAGGTCTTGAGGTGTGGCAAGCCTTTGAGGTGAAGAAGTGGCATCTTCCTTATTGTATTTTCTTCTAGTAGTATTTAATACAAAGAGTGTGTATTGTCTCTCAAATTCTTTGTTGTCTCAAGTTTCTAGTTACTTTATCATTCTGGTATAATTTCGTGTTTAATTGCTTATAAGAAAGTAATCAATTGTGCTTCCATTGGATAAGGGGTCACCTAACAGTTAGTATCAGAGCATATTGATTGTTGTAGGTGTTTCTTCTCCTGATAATCATAAATGAATCATGTCTATAAATCAAACATAACTCAGAGAAGCTAGATCATACCATACACTTTCAATTGGGGATACATTAGATAATTAGGAATATGACCAATATGGGGATCCACTAGACCCATTTAGGGGATATATTATCATAATACACAATTATAGGGAGAGTTACAAATCCTCCATTCAAACACAATCATGTAATAACTCTAACTAAGTCCTATGTTTTATATTCACTAAATTAATAACAAGTAAAGTAAAGAAATCTAATCTAGTGCTCACCAAATCTTGTGGCACAATATGGGGGTTAGTAAAAAAAACATGCATAGGATAATCTCAATTAATATATGTATGATTAATACCCTAATACATGGAGAATAAGAGTAATATTATTTAAATCTAATACTTATACTACTTCCATCTACTAAAGAGAGGAACAAAGTTAGAGAATACTTACTTGAATGATGAATCTGTTGAGACTCAATCTCTCCCTTGGACAAAAGGGATTCTCAAGATTTTATTGTGGTTTTTAAGGATCACCAAGAAAATACAAAACATCCAAGACATCTCCACAAGACTATATTCTCTAATTAAAAACCCTAAGCTAAGGCTCTTGAAGTAGAATGGTGGAAGAGCAGAGTGTAAAGAAGCATGAGATAATAATAAATCTTGATTACATATTGAAATAATGATTAAATGATCATGTATTTATAGGTATATTTTACCCTTAACCCTTCTAAAAATATTGGCTAATAGGATCTACCCAATCAACCTAACACAATTTTGAATAATTATTCACTAGGTCATGAACTAGGTTGGCCAAAGGCCAAACTGATTCTTGCCAACCATTTTTAAATTATTGAGTTTGGTTGGAATTTTATTTATCACTCATCAATGTATAAAAAGTACAAACAAGACAACCTCACTCAATAATAGAAAAAGTACATGAAAGTATAAATAAACTCACAAGACCAAAAAAGGGGTATTATAATAATGATAAATGGTATAATAAATCAAGGCACATCTAAAAATGTAGATCCATGGTGTAAATAAAGTAATCCATATTTTCTAAAGTATATTATTTTTTTCTAAGGATAGATAAACTAAAAAAAAGTAATGCTAGCATGTTTTTAAATATGTGAAGAAGAAGTATAGAATAAGATAAAATAGATTTAGAATCACAAATTACTTTTCAAGGGGGGGAAATGAAATGGGTGGAAGGGATAATGAATTAAAAATAAAGTTATAGGAACTCTTTATCAAAGTCAAGAAACTAAAATCTGGTTTTTCAAAACAAGATGACTTTTGGCCTTAAGGACTCTAAAGAACTTCTCTTAGCCACACAAGTCTTAGGTCAATAGATGAAGTATATAAATCATCCTATAAAGGCTATATTCATGAAAATTAAAATGGACCTACCTTCCCACAATGTGTTACCCATTCCTTAGGACCCCTTATAGAGTCATTAATATACTACGAAGATTGGGTACTTGCATGAGAAAGTAGGTAGAAATAGAGTTTTTTTTTTTAATTATCCCATTCAAATATACTGGATACCACACCCTAATAGACCTTGGTTCTATTGTGAGACAATTTTTGGAGTTTGATATTTAATTAGAGATAGGAGATGTGCTTGTAATCACATATGTTGGTGTGATTTTGACTTTTAAGATTTGTATGTTACCTTTTTTATATCATTGTCTTTTGTTTCAAATTATTTGGCTTTTAACTTTTTTGATGGATTTTTTTTATTCATCCTCCACATGGATTTTGAAAACCAAACATGGGTGATAAAGATGACTTTTATTTGAATACTTGGGACTTAGTTACTAAGAAAGATAACTTCATAGAGCATGGTGTCTAAGAGTCTCATAAATCTAGGTCAAATAAAAGTGTTATCTTGACTTCGACCTTGTTTTATCCAATGTGGAGTGAAAGGATAGGAAATCAATAGGAATGGCACATAGAACAATTTGAATTACTTCAAATCATAAAAAATGTGACAAAGGGTGAAAAATGTATACAATGATAGTAAAGTGTGATTCCTTATCATAAGAATGAGGGAAATGGATGAAAGCATGCTAACATAGATTGTTGTGCAAATTACATCTATCAAAAGAAGCAAAAGCTAAAGTTGAAAACAAGGATCAATAACACATTCTAGAAAAGGAATGACATGATGGTATTTTTATGAGGAAGGCCAGGTCATATCCATGGTCTTACATTGCAAATCATAAAATAGAAACCCATGAGGGTGACAAAAAAGCATGTGAAAGATAAAAGAGAAAAAAAATGGTATTTTGTGAAGAAGGCCAAGTCTTATCCATGGTCTTACATTGAAACTCACAAAAGGAAACCCAAGGGGTGCCAAAAAGTGTGTAAAAATTAGGAAAAATAAATAAAATATGGTACATCATGAGGAAAATTAGGTCTTATACACATTTTTACAATACAAATCATGAAAAAAAGGGGGAAACCAAAAGACCAAAAAGGAAGGACTAAGGTTTGTAATAAGAGAGAACTGTGGTACAGGGTGAGACCCATGAAAATAACCTATGAAAGTGTTAGATAGATAACATATAAAAAGCATGAAAATAAGGGAAGGATTAGGAAAAATAATTCTTGAGGAATTGTACATTGGTGGGCTCTGTGAAAACATGGCCTTCATTGGTTTGAAGATGATAGGTACTTGGACCAAGAATATATGTGAATAAATAAGGGCCCCACCATTTTTGGGTATATTTACCTCCTTTATCATGAGTTTAATCTAATGTAAAGACAATATAACCAACATTAAATGTTTGAATTTTAACATGTTTATTATGTTATTTGGTAATATGGGCCTTGTATTGGCAATTGTGTTACAAAGCAGAAAGATTACATTCATCAAGGTTATCAAGGGCATGAAGGTAAGATTCACATAATTATTCATTAGGAATGATGCCATAAAGAGATATATAGAGACAGGGAAGCTCATTTTCTACTAGAAGGACTAACTCAAAACCATAGACTAAAGAGAATGACATTACCCCAATGGCAGTATATATATGCTATTCTGATAGGTCCAAAGAGTAGGATAAAGATGAAGATGATAATCCATGCAGCTTTCATGAATTATCTTTTGGAGGATTTTGTTAAGAATTTTATTAGTGGCCTCAAATTGACCATTACATTATGGATGATAGGGTGTGGAAAATTTGTGATTGATCTTAAATTTAGCATATTTATTTAACATCCTTATTTTTGAAATTACCACCATTGTTAGAAATGATAGTATGGGGAACACCCAAGAGGAATATGATTTGGTTAAGAATGATTTTGGTGATGGTGTTACCAATGACATTAACAAGGGGAATGAATTTAATCCATTTGGTAAAATATTTGGTAGTTATGATGATAAATTCATGCCCATCATGAGAGTGAGGTAATTTTCTAATGAGATCTAAACCCCACATGGAGAATGGCCAGGGAGATTTGAAAATTTGGAGCTTAGCTGGAGGTGAATCAATTAGATCATCATGAACCTAGAAAGGGGTACACATTTTAGTGAATTTGATTACATCCTTTTTAATAGTAGGCTAAAATTATCCCATACATAGGCATTTATAGGTTATAGCATGTACACTATAGTGACCATTGAAAATTCCCCCATGTGCTTTTTCAAAAAGAAGAGGGACACCATTTTATATAACATAGTAGAGCAATGTACCTTTAATATTGTAATAGTAAAGGATGTTATATCAAAATACATACTTAAAATATTATTTATAGATATGAGTTTTTTCATGAGAGTCTAAGTTAGGAGGATAAGTTTTGTGTTCCAAGAATTGAATGATCTCTTTATACCATGATCTTTGTCAAATGGTGAAGACATCAATTTGGTAGATAGTAAATCTTGTGGTTGAGTAGAGGATGAATATTTTATTATTTATATAATAAAATTGGGATCAAAAATAACTTGGTGGGAATGAAAGAGATATGTTGAAGAAGTGAGGAAATCAATAATAGAATTTTGATCTTGAGGGATAATCTCAATAGTAAGAAAAATAAAGTCTTTGGCAATAGTAGTTTCAATTTGATGATAAGAAATTATATTCTCACTTTTTCATTGGTAATCACTATTAATGTGGTGGAAAATGAACTAAGAATCACCTAAAGCATGTAGGTAATATATGTCTAGATTAAGAGTAACTCTCATGCCTAAGATTAAAGCTTTGTAATTGGCCATATTTTTGGTTACATCAAATGTTAAACAAAAAGATAAAGGAATGATTTTTCCAAGAGGACTTATAATAATGCAACCTTCTCCAACTTCTTGAAGGCATTTAGCACCATCAAAGTGAAGGTTCCAAGTATCCTTTTTAAAGTTGACATTAATTTTAGGAGGCTCTTCAATAATTACATTTGGTTTAGTAATATCAGGGAGATATATGATTCATCAAGAATAATTTCTTTAATATCGACAGTGAAGTTATTAAAGTAATCTTTGATAGAAATAGCTTGATTAAGACCTTAAATATGTAAAATGTTATCATCTGGAAGACTATCTTGAAGGTGATTAGTAGTTATTACAGGAGTTGTGGCAAGTTGATCATCTATGACTTGTCCTTTGATATATTTTTGAGTTATAATACATAGATCAAATTTCATAAGGAGCACTATCCATTTGATAATTTGATCTCCAAAAAGAAAGGATTTGGAGAAGAAGTTATGAAAGGGATAAAATTAAATGATGACATAAGTGGTTTGGTATATCATGTAGTGTCAAATCTTTTTAGCTATGAAATAAATGGTGAGGCAATCATGTTCAACTTTTTTATAACATTTCTCATAATTGATGAGGCATCAACTAATGTAATAAATGGCATACTCTCTTATAGGATCATCTTGTTGGGAAAGAATTTCCCCAAATGATATGGGTGTGGAAGAATTATATAGGATCAAGGGTTAATCATTGGAAGGAGGATGAAGTGTAGGCAAATGAAGAAATGATTAATTCATGTTATCAAAAGATTTGAAATAGGGATTCATCCATTATAAATCATTACCTTTTTTAAGAAGATAATTGATAGAGTGGATATGGTAAGCCATTTTAGGGATAAATTATCTAATTATCCCAAGTTTGCCTAAGCAAGTATGAATGTCTAGATTGGAACATGGAATGGGCATGTTGATGATAACACTAGTCTTATATGGGTCAATGTTAATGATATAGAGAGAGACAAGGAATCCTAACAATTTTCTAGATGTGACACTAAAGACACATTTGTGAGGATTTATTATAACTTGATATTTGAGAAGATGATGGCAAGATCGAAGAGATGATTTTTACAACTTTTGGATTTAGTAATGAGGTCAACTACATAGGTTTCAATAATTTTGTGGATAAGTTCATGAAAGATGTGAGTCATTTTTCATTGGAAATTGGCTCTTGTATTTTTGAGGCTGAAGGGCATTTTGACATGGCAACAAGTGCCCCATTATATGGTGAAAGTTGTCTTATGTTGGTCCTTGAGGGAAATGTGAATCTGATTATAAACCAAAAAGCTATCCATAAGAGATAACATTTTGTAACCAGCTATGGAATCAATGATGGAATCTATTAAAGGTAAAGGGAAGTTATCCTTAAGACAAGTAAGATTAATATTAAAAAAATCAATATCGATGTGAATAACCATAGTGACCTTTTTTGGAATAGGAACTATGTAAGAAACCCATTCAGAATAGTCCACTAGTTTTATAAATTTAGCATCGATAATATTGATGATTTATTTGTGACATAAAGTGGAAACCTCAAGTGGAAATTTCCTTTATTTTTGATGCACAATCTTGGCATCAAGATAAGTAATGATGTTATGTACCACAATACTAGGGTCAATACCATGCATGCATTTATATGACCAAGTGATTATCTCATGATATTTATCAAAAATAATATAAATTTATCATATTTGGTAGGTGATAATTCATGAGAAACTATAATTGGTCTAGGGCATGATGGAGTACCATATTCAATGTGAGTGGTTTCTTTGATAAACATAGCATTTCCATCTTGGAAATGATATGGTGCATTAGGTAAAGAAAAATTGGATTAGTTTTGGGATCAATTCTAGAAACAAAGTTGTTAAAACAAGGGGTTTTTGTTTTGAAATTCCCATGTTTATGATGTTTTTGAGGAAGTTGAGGTTCTCAAGCATGAAGTATTTCAAGAATAGCTTCATCACTAGGTAAGTTGGGAGGAGGACCATAATACTCAAAATATACTTCAAGATCTATAATTTTATTACCATGGTGATCATATTTAAAATGTATTTAATGAACATCTATGGCCTTGGCATCTAATGTAATCTCAAGAATAGGAGAAGTAGATGGATCAAAATGGATTGGTGTGTTTGTGGTTTCTATGATGAGGGAAGGATCAGATGTAATGATGGGATATATAGGTGGTAAAGAATATATATGAATTTTTAGAGGTTTGGAAGGTATAATTTTCTCTACTACCCAAGGATTATCAAGAAGTAGAGAATTGGCAGGAGGCACATAACCTTCAATATCTAATTTATGATCTATAGAAATGGTATGAACATCCTGATTGAAAGAGTGTATTTGAGCTAAGGTTTTATAATAATGTTGAACATCCAAGTCTTGAGATTTAGCTTGGGTCATTATGTAATTATCATCATATGTTGGAGAAATTGTACATGCTTGAGATTCAAGGGGAGTTTTGAATAGTGAAATCCCAATGTTATTGAATGTATGTAGAGACATGATGATAGGATATTAAAATAATTTAGCCACTCTAAAGGCATTGTAAGTGAAGGCATATTTAGGTTAAGAAGGCTCCCAAATAGTACATAGAGGTGGGAATCAGTGATCTCATAAATAAGAGTAATAGTACCATCCCTAGGTAATAAATAAAGAGGAATCCACTATGAAATGTAGGGAGGTAGATAAATAATATTAAAAATATGTTATAAATAATTAGGTTCACCATCATTTGAATTGTTAAGAGTGACATGTAAATCAAGATTGATGTTGATGAACTCAAGTAAAGGAGCACTATTGATCTTAGGAATGGCAGGAATATGATACTGAGATTTGGGATTAGGAATTTGAATACTCCAAGGGTTGGGATCAACCTCATACTTATATCATTTTCCATTATGTAAGAATTTAATGAATTGGCTATCAACAGAGGCAATAGCCCTCATTTTATGAGTCCAAGGGCAAGCAACGAGTATGTTATAAGATAAGGGTAAATCAAGGACCATAAGTGATCCAAAACTTATAAGTTTTGGTTGAAATTAATTTAAGAAATAAGAACAACATAATTGTAATAATTTTATCTCTGAGAAGAGATGTTTTATTGATCAAATCTGTAGATCCAAACATATGCCTAAGAAGAGATGTCTGATTTCCTTTTTAGGTTACATATTAATTTATATACATTTTTAATGTAGGAGGAGGATGTGGAAGGTCACCAATCCTGAGGGATATTAATTTTTTTGAATTCCATGATTCAAAACAATATAAAATTTGAGGAATTACTATTTTTAGAAACTTACTATATTTAGACTACAATACTAAAATTAAAAATTGGGTCACTTCCATTTGGTTTTTTGGGGTAAAAACCCATTGAGTGGAGATCATTCCATTTCAAAATGTTCCCCTCATTCTTATCTTTCTAATGGTTCAAACAAGGAGTCAAACAGAGCTATGGTGCAAAAGTTATGGCTCTCAAAAGTTTTGCCACCAATTGGGGTAGAACCGTCACCCAAATTATAACTTGAAATGTTGCTCGGATCATTCCTCCCTCCTTGAGAAGTAATGGTACCAATTTCATCAATATTTTTCATCAAGTGTGGTAGTTTTTTTTAATTTTATTCTTAATGCATACTTGGAATGGACTATGCTTTGAGGAGCTATGTTAGGCCCGATGGTTCACCATTTTTATTTGACCATTAGTTTGTGAATGGAAGGTTGTGAAATTCCTTAGCTTGGTATCTATTTTCTTTTTTTGTTGTGTTTTTTGTGTAGTCATGGATAAAATAGCATCCCTTTTGGATTTTTGTGGCTTGACCATCATGAAAATGAATTTCTTGGCACTTATCAAGGAGATGAATGTAGAAGGTGGTACCTCTGGTAACCTGTAGCACCATGTTCCAAGAGTGAGGGTGATCCTTCAAGTTCTTTATTCATAGATTCCATGTTGATCATACATGAATGGCTAACCAAGGAGTACATCTTAAACATCCAAATTAACCAAATTAAACAAGACCTCATCTTGGAAAGGTTTTATTCCATATGAGAGAAGACATTAGTGGGTGACATAGAGGTTTCTCCTTGGACTCAACCATCTAATATTGTATGGCTTTTGGTGAGGCTTCATGGATAGATTTAGGCTTTTCAAAACATTAATAGAGATTAAATTCTTTTTATCCCACTATCAAGAATAAAATTCAGAGGCTTACCTGTACCCCATAACTTAGAGTGAAATAACCTTTCCTTGTCATCTAGCCCCTCATCGTGGATCTACGATGAAGCAACAATGGCATTGGACTCAACATCTAAAATCTCTTCTTCATCCTCTTAGACTATAGGGTGTGTATGAGGTAGAGCAATAAATGTTGAGGATTGTGACTCAAAAAGAAGGGACTTGATGGCTTGACATTCTTATTTAGAGTGAGTTCTAGATTTGTGGTAATCACACCATTTTCCAGTCTTCCCTTCCTTTTACTTCTAATTTTGGCCTTGTGTTTGAACTTCTTTATCACTTTTCCATTTTGAAGGCTAACTCTTTATATTCATTCTTCCATTCTTTTGCTCAATCTTCATCACAAACTTGTATGCCTCATCAAGGGTTTACAAATTGAAGAGTTCCATCTCCCCTATATATACCATTATAATGCACCATGATTTTTGACAACCTTATATTTCTCACTTTCTTAGATGCCCAATCTCGCAGATAGAGAATGAAAAATGTCAGTGTAATCTTGAACAAACTATTCCTTACCTTGGTGAAGTTGTTGCCACTCTATATACAAATCATCATATGCTCCAATGGGGTAGTATTCTTCCTTTACATCTTTTATGAAATCATCCCAGGTAGGTTCCACCTCAAGGCCAATATCATCTATACTTAATCTCTTCTTGTACACTTCCCACCAATTTTTGATAGGCAATGATGCTTTTAAAAGAGTAAAAGTGATCTTCTCTTTATCAATGAATTTATTTATAGAAAAAAAGATGATTATTGATCCAACCAATTTTCTACTACATCAACATTTATTTTTCCTTAAAATTTAGGGATATCAAAATTCACCTGAACCTTGAAAGGTGTTAGGGCACTGAAAATATGTGGGGTTGCAGATGAGGAGCTAGAATTTCCCATTGGGATTTGTTAGAAAATTTGGGTGAATTGTTGTAGCATTTACGCTTACTACTACTAGAGATATTCATTCACCATTTCCTTTAAAGGATCAGATGCCTTAGTTTTTTCCACCATTTGAGGTCATTTAGAGTGAATAGGTGGATAGTCTATTGGTTCTATTTTCAACCCAAGCTTCATGTAATCTAACCTCATCCTCAAGATCATACACTCTAAAGACAAACCACTCAAATACCATTGATCTAAAACTCAAAAGCTTTGGTTGAAATATAATTAAAGAAATAATAACAACACAATTGTAATAATGCTATCTCTGAGAAGAGATGTTTTATTGATCAAATTTATAGATCCAAACATATGCCTATCTCTGAAAAGAGATGTCTAATTTCCTTTTTGGGTTACATATTCATTTATACACATTTTGAAGGTAGGAGGAGGATGTGGAAGGTCACCAATCTTGAGGGAGATTAATTGGTTTGACTTCCATGATTCACAACAATACATAATTTGAGGAATTACTATTTTTTAAAATTTACTATTTTTAGACTACACTACTAAAATTTGAAAATTAGGGAACTTCTATCTAGTTTTGGGGGGTTAAAACCCACCCAAAAAGTTCCATGTCATCTCAAAACATTCCCCTCATTATTATCTTTCCAACAATTCAAATGGGGAGTCAAATAGAGCTATAGTACAAAATTTATGGCTCTTAGAAGTTCTACCACCAATTAGGGTAGAACCATCACCCGAATTGTCACCTAAAATGTTGCTCGGATCAATAACTTTAGGTTGAATGGTCTTGGGTCTAATGTTTAGGGGAATATAAATATAACTAAGTGGATTTAAATTATTCTTATGAAAACCATGATATGTGAGGTGGGTTTACTTGAGATGATCTTTGTTATAACCAAGTAGTTGGATAAGCCACAAAGATGTCACATTAATACCAGAGCCTTGACTAATTAAAAATTTATGGATAATGGTAATATTAATGAATGTTTTAATAAAAATTGGTGGATCATTGGCATGAAAAATAATTTCATCATTGACCATATCCTCCTCAATAAATTCAATAGAAGGCTTGGAAGGACTCATGGTTTTGATGGTGTGTACATTAGTAGGTTGAGGTTAAATAAAAGGTGGTTCTTCATATACAGAAGATGGATCTTCAATTTCTTTTGATTATTATATAAGTAAATTTTGATGATAGGTGTAAGTATGAACCAACTCCATAAGTGTAATCTTGTAGGGCATAGATTTAAGTTCTTCAAGAAAGTTCCAATGAGATTTAGAAGAACTGGTATGATGTTTAAGAGGTAAGGTAGATTTTGAAGGAATAGAAGTGGTTGGAGGTTTAGAAGGAGGAAGTTGTTCCTCATGCACTTTCAAAGCAAGATTATTAGTGGGATCATCTTTGATAAGTTGTTCTTATAAATATGGCTTTTTAGGCTTGGTAACAGGATCTTTGTGAGTTGGCTTGTGATGATAATTGACCTTAGTAGTGTTAACATATTGAGAATTTTTATAATATTGGTCATAATTGGCATCAATGACACAAACATCCTTGGTATTTTGTTTATTATTAGTGTTATAAAAATATTTTTGGTTATTTGAGGTAGAATCTTTCAAAGCTTATTATTTTTTAGAAGTGATAGTGTACTCTTGATGACAAAGGTTGATAATGGATTAATGATTGAATTAATCACCAATAATATAGGAGACACAAAATTTAGTGAGCCTTATCATAGATTCATGGGAGTGACCAATGTTGGCATGGAACCAATAAAATTAATTAGTGTCATACCATTTAGGAGGATTGTTAGGATAGGTGAAAGATTTAGATGGTGGTAAAAATTGTTTCATTTGTTACATCAAGAGTGGTGTGTGATAAGATGAAGGTATTTCAATTTTAGAAACTCCTAGTTTGGTTTGAGTAGTATTTATAATGATAAAACTGGTAGATGTTTGAAAATATCCTTTAAGAATTTTAGGATTAGGTTTAAAATGCTTCATGAGAAAGTCTTGATGTTTAGCTTGGTCAAGAGATTCATTAAGTGTTTGGGGAGAAATTTTTTGAACCTTATATTGAAGAGGAGTTAAGGAAGGTATAAAGAGTTTAAAAAATTTATCATCAATCATGTTATGTTTGACTTTATGGGCCAATGATTTCCATCTTTTGATAAAATCAAGAGAGGATTCAATGGGAGATTGCTTAGTATTAATGAAGTGGCTAAGATAATTTTTGGGAAGATCATTATGTTGAAACTCCTTAACTAAATAATTGACTGAATCTTCTAATTTCCAAATGGAATGTTTCATATTTTGGTTGTACCATTATAATACATTACCAGTGAAGGTTTTGACTAAGATTTTAGTTGTGATGAGGGTATTAGTTTAGATCCACTCTTTGTAAAGATTTCTAAAGGCTTTAAGAAATGAGGAAGGGTCTTTAGTTCTATCATACTTGATAGTTGGTGATATGTTACCAATATCAATGGACATAATAAAGGGAGCTAGAGGATATTTTTGAATATTTTAAAGCATCTCGTTATTCAGTATGGGTTGATGAATAACATTACTTGAGGCATCTCTAAGAGGTGGAGAAATATAATTGGGATTAGCTTGAGGATGGATATTTATAGGTTGATTAGTCATATTAATCAAATGATGTTGGAGTTTCATCATTTTAGAGGTGTTATAAGTTTGCATGATGTTCATTTAATGTATGAATTATGAAATAAGTTGAGTTGTACCAATAGGTGGGTTGGTCTTGGTAGGAGTACTCCCCAAATTGGAATTAGGGGGAGGGTTATTAGAAGATGGATTATTAGTGGGTTATTAAGTAAACTTGTGTCAATTTCTCCCACATTAGTTTAAAGTTTTCAAAGATGAGAAGTTTCTTGATATTCATAGAAAGAGTTAGACCCATCAACTTCATCTTGAGGTATGATTTACACCATGTGACAAGTCACAGATGGAGGAGAAGAGGTTCCCCAAGAGTTATAGTGCTCTTGGGAGGAAAAGAGAGGGAGAAATGAACATCCCATATAGTATCTAAATGGATTTAGGTTGTCCAAGAAGATTAT
Organism: Torreya grandis; assembly: GCA_037957365.1. Taxonomy (NCBI): domain Eukaryota; kingdom Viridiplantae; phylum Streptophyta; class Pinopsida; order Cupressales; family Taxaceae; genus Torreya; species Torreya grandis. Next base: position 578,515 of record JARHVA010005803.1, read on the forward strand.
GATAGGGTAATATTGGCCAATTTTGACCTCCATACCAAGCTTGTACCCATATGGATCAGGCTGCTAATGGATGAGTATATGGATAGGTTAAAAAAGCCTTAGGGGATGTCAAGGGTGGCTAAAAAAAGTATGGAAATGCATAACATCATTTAGTTCTTCATTATGTTCACCTAGGAATCTTGGGTCTAGTGGTATAAAGTATAAGTAGGTAGTTTTTTGAGGCCAAATCTCACATGTGTGGAAAAGTCAAGAGGAATTGGTCATATGGGTTTATTCACTTTTATACCAAGCTCATATGTGCCAAATCTTAGGTCCTCTACCAAAGCACATCAAAAGTTAAAAAGATCCAAATATGGACCCTCAATCACTTTCTTATTCTTTTCCCATAGCCATTTTTAATAAATTCTTAGAAGAGCTGAGTGAGCACTTTTACAAAGAAATATCTCACATGTGTAGTAGTTGTAGAGGAAGGTGACTACATGGGTTTGTTCACCTTGGTCGTAGGTTGCTATATACCAAGTCTGAGGTCCTCCAATGAAGTGTAAATAGATTTATCAATGTGAAAAGATGGAATTATAAGCATTTTTTTCTAAGTTCCCCATACTTAGTCATTTGAGATCGTTTGTCACCAAGACGTCACATAGAAGAAGTTATGGACCAGCCATCTTGAACTTTGAATATATTTACATTGAAAGCTTATGGTACCATTACATCAAATGGGTTTGTTCCTTCTAGTCTCATGATCATCTCCTAAAATTTTTGTGCCTCCACTATTCTTGAACTTTAGGATCCAAGATTTTAAAATTGGTTAAAAAGCATAAGATGTTCACATGAATGTTAAAATAAGGCTCAAGAAAAAATATACCTATGTTTATATTTGATAGTATATGAGACATTAATAATGTTCTATATAATGATGAATGGCATTTACATGAATTTCAAATTTAAAGATAGATCAAGATAATCCTATTGATATTAAATTTGATAGTCATGTGATCATCGTTGACGGTTGCATGAACATTAAAAGACAACCCATAAATTGTCAATTTTAAGACCATATACTAGCCATTAGTTTTCAAATAATGGGTCCCAACAAGATCAACAATCCTCACTTGATCATACATCTCAATCCAACAACATGAGATGAGTCAAACAATTAGAGATCTCAAGGGGTCAACACATGTCACAAGCATGTGAAGCTATAGATTGATAGCAAGATCCTAAGGATTAATGCACATTTGACACATGAAATAAGTGGGGATAATGTTAACAATTTAAATATAGATCTAAGGGCTCTTTTTCATTTTTATTTATCAAATCCAATGGAGTGATCTAAGTGAATGGTTAATGATCTGACTTAGATTTCTGATAGCTAATGGGAAAGGATTGAGTTGGGGCATTTTTTAACTAGGATCAATGGATCAACTCAACTTGGGCAAAGTAAATAATATGACTCAAGCTAGAAAAAATATATAGAACCAAGATCAAATGTGATCTTAATTGGATGAGAATGTGTAAAAAGGGACCAGGAATTATAGACAAAGAATCTTAAAGGAAAAAATAGGTCTTTCAGACTTTAAATAAAGCAAAGGTTGATAAGTTGGTGGCTAACTATGGACCTCAAACTTATGGGTTTTCATCATAAAGGGATCCTTATTTGATTATGTTTGCAATTTTAGGATGGAAGGAGTTAGTTTTTAAAAGGGTGCCATGAAGGAAATCAAATTGACCCCTACAAATCATCCCCAAGATCAACTATATGAAAGTGACCTCTATCTTGACTATGCACACCAAGCTTTGTACTTGACAACCATTTAGAAGCAGTTTGTATCAAGACATGATTCCAAATGATAGATCTAAGTGTTATAATTATATTGTTACCAAGACCCAATTGGAAACAACTTGATCCTACTATTATAGCCATTATGGATCATCACAAAGAGGATATTTTAATGATGTAATGGATTTGGGTGACCTAGATCAATCAAATGGTCTGAATGAGCATATTTATAGAGGTATTTGTAACAAATTTTCAAATGGATTCAAATTCATTTGATCCCTTTTTAAGCACCAAAACCCCCTCTCTCTCTATCTTCCCTTCTTCTATAATTATAGCCTTCAAGATATTATTTTACATCCCTCTCTTGGGCATGACTAGACTCTACCAAAATTGAGCCTTGTAACCTCTTGAGATAAATAAGATGATTTTTTTTAGATTTCATGATATCAGTATAGTGTGTTCATGTCAATTTGATTTATATAAATGGTAGAGCCTTCTCCCTTGCCAAGTCCTAATCTCACCTAACTGGTAGATTGTCTGGTTATATAGGTTATGTTTAGTGTTTGATGTCATTTGGTTGAAGCCAATAATGGACATATCTACTGAGTTAGTGCCTTAAACTAGGACTCTCTATCATCTCCCTTTGGTTTCAATAAATTTATGAATGTATACATAAAATCTTAATGTATGATATGCATTTGGAATCATAGATCTCATTATTTATTTATATCTCACTAGTGTTTTAGAGGCTCAAGTATGAGTGGATGGATAATTTTCATGGTGTATCACCACAGGTTAGAATAGGTTTTACTTTTACAACTCCTCACTTTCCACCCCAACTTGTTTTAGGTTTTGGAATAAAAGTTACAAAATGATGCATCAAATTACTTATCCTCATTAAAAATCTTAGATGTATGGTCTAGATATAGGTAATCCATGGCCCTAGACCATTCCCATGTTAGTCCAAGTTTGGAAGTAGGACCTAAACACTCCTCCTTTTAGATAGGGTGTAATTTAGAGTGATAATAGGGACCTCATGATGATTTGAGATAAATTAAAAAAATTATAAAGAAGAGAAAAAAAGAATTGAATTGAACAAATAGGGAAAGTAGTAAGAGTATATAGTCAACTAGGTTGACCTAGGACAATAAATAGGGTGATGAAATTTGAGAAACAAGGATACATGGTCAACTAGGTTGACTTAGTTCTATAACTTGGATATAAAATAGGTAGGAAAAAGATACAAAGTCAACAAGGTTGACCTATTTATATATCCTAATAAGTAGAAAAGATTATTGTGTTAACAGGGTAGACTTAGTACTATGGGCAGGGAAATTTGACATTGTGTAAGAGATTGTGTTGAGCAGAATGATTGTGTATTGAAACATAATTTTTTTAATTAATTTGAAATAAATAAATGAATAGAAACACACAATAAATTGGGTCAATGAGGATGATCCAATTGAGGCACACAATACCAAACCTTTCACCAATGTTAGCCAATAAATTTTTTTGTAATACAACATACAATGTAAAGAGCAAGTGGTTAACTTAGAAAGTAAATGCTAACTAGGTGGTCATCCTGAATGTTGTTAGATTATTAGAGTATGATTTTAAGATGTGATAGGGATTTGGCTATAAGCAAGGAAATAGAAAGTGATCTATAGATAGTTTTAAGATGGTTAGGCTGAAAAGGGTTTATATTGGTAATGGTACTAGCTTGGTATTGGGGACTACCCCCTCACTTCACACACTATAATGATAAGGGTGTTAGGTGATTTTATAATATATAACATTAACCACATATTTATACTTGTCTAAAAAACCAAGTTTAATTTCCCCTTGGTGATGAAATCTAAGTAGGTAGGCCTCAGGTAGACAATTATTTAAATGTGTTTTAAGATTATGTGGTTTAGTAGTGTGCAAGAAAATATAAAATAGTGAAACTAAATGGTATACTAAAAAACCACATAATTAGACTTTTTGATCTATTATAATCATGTAAGCAACTAAAAAGTAAAAGTGTGAGCTAATTACTATCATATAAGTGTTAATTCCAACTTTGAAACATAGTATAATGTTAGTTCAGATGATAGTGTATGCAAAGATTAAAAATATACTTGATAGTGTCACTATTTAACTACTAAATTAAGGGTTTTTAAAATAAACTACATTGATAGTGTTGACCTAGTTTTACAAATAGAAGGCAAAATATAGAACTAGGTTGATAGAGTGGACCTAGTTTGTTGTATAGGGGCAGTTTTAAAAACTTCAAACTATGAAAAATAGAATTGTAATGAATAAAAAAATGATAGAGAAGGAAAGAAAAGAACCTTGGTGGGTTTTAGGATGAATAATAAAATTAGATTGCTATTGAAGTACCCTAATTTATACTTGAAAATTATGCCAATTGAGTTGACTAGGTTAACCTCATTCTGTAGTTCCTTATTTGCTAAAGACTATAAAGTATACCATGTCAACAGGGTTGACCTAGTATTATTTTTGTAATTCTGGAAGTGTATTATGTTGATAAGGTTGACCTAGTAGTCTGTACCTAATGAAAAAAATTGCATAAATAGAACAAAGTCATATTGATGTAACTATGTGTTAAACGTATGCTTAAAAATTAGAACTATACCAACACTATCAACCCAATATCACAAATATAGAAAAATAATAAATAAAATGATATGATAATTAAAAACATGAGATATAACTTGTGAGGGTTAGATTCACATTGGGTTCACTATAATGTATGTAATCAGAACTAATTCATGTCTATAAATCAGTCCTAACTTAGAGAAGATAGATAATACCATATACTTCCATTTGGGGATACATTAGATAATTAGGAACATGACAAATATGGAGATCTACTATACCTATTTAGGGGATATATTATCATAATACACATTTCTAGGGAGGGTTACAAAGCCTCTAATTAATCACAATCATGCAATAACCCTAACTAAGTCCTATGTTTTATATTCACTAAACTAATAACAAGTAAAGTAAAGAAATCTAATCTAGTGCTCACTAAATCTTGTGGCATAATATGGGGGTTAGAAAAAAAAAACATGCATAGGAAAATCTCAATTAAGATATGTATGAGTAAGACCCTAATACATGAAGAAGAGTAATATTATTTAAATCCAATACTTATGCTACTTTTATATACTAAAGAGAGGAGAAAAATTAGAGAATACTTACCTAAATGATGAATTTGTCGAGACTCAATCTCTCCCTTTGCCAAAGGGGATTTTCAAGATGTTTTTGTGGTTGATAAGGATATTTAAGAAAGGCCAAATCATCCAAGACTTTTCTAGAAGACTAGATTATCTAAGTAGAAACCCTAAGCTAAGACTCTTCAATTAAAATGGTGGAAGAGTAGATTGCAAAGAAGTGCAAGTGAATAATAAATCTTTTTTATTATGTAAATAATGATTAAATTATCTTGTATATATAGGAAAATTTAACCCTAATCCATTTAAAATGTTTCAACTGATAGGGTCAACTCAATCAACCTAGTACAAATATGGACAGGAATTCACTAGGTCACAGGATAGGTCAACCAAGAGCCAACCTAGATCCTAAATTCATTTTACCCAAAAATGTATAAGTTAAAACCAATAAACCTAGTATAATATACTATCATAAGGATCTTAAGGTAAGGAAAAGAGGGATGTAAAGTGGAAAAAGACTGGAGGAGTGTGAAAAAGAGGAGTAATAACCAAGGGATTAGTTTTTATGAGCTAGTTGGATTCATAATAAGTGGCAATAAGGGACAACAATCCTAAGAAGCACCAATGGTCTAACCACCCCTTTATTAATTCATCCTTTAGGGTGTGTGCTTAGATAGATTGAGTCTTGATGGGTTCCTACAAGATAGAAAGCATTAGTATTTGATAAAATTTGAAGATATTATGTGTATACACCCATTGCCTATATTATAATGTATATTATCAAGGATATCTATAGATTTCTCTTTTTAAATACATCTTAGATATATATATTCATATTTATTTCTATATAGTACTCCCTTATTGATCATATAAGGAGCTAATTTGAGCCTAAGTGTTCATCTTTGATATCTATTTAAATCATGATGACATGTACCCATGAATAATTAATGGATGATTTGAGTGTATAATTCACTTCCAATTACCTAAGTCTCATTAATTTGTATAATATTGATGTGTGGATAAGTCTCAATCATAATTTGGATGATTTTACAATGTCTCACCATCTTGGATGGCTTGATTTCAAGGTTAAACTCCTAAATTTTGGCCATACATTTACCTCCTTTCACCCAATTAGGTCTGGCAAGGAATGAACTAGATAATTAATTCTAGATTAATGATGAATTTCTTGTTTCTAAAAATATAATTCCTAATTATTATCACATCATTGACCAAGGAATTTATCTATTTGTCTATAATATAGTACTTCAAATCTAAATCTTTTAGATTGGTTCTCATGAAGGCAATGATACATCCATTATCATCCACCTTTTTTATTATTACAATAGCTATAATATGTTTTGAAGTGAATTAACAAATATATAAATCTTTATTAAAGACTATGTTGATCAGAACTAGGGCTTGAGCAATAGTTGTCTTGATGTCTTGAAAATATCTCTTAGCCTCTATTGTCCACTCTATCTTACAATTTTATTTCATCATAGCATTCAATGGCTTTATAATCTCTACAAATATATAAAAGATATTTTGTACAAAATTTATCTTACCAAAGGACTTTAGTTTCTTATTGCTACTAGGAGGTGTCAATTTGGAAATGGCATGAAATCAATTTGGATCAATAAAAATCCCATCTTTAGTGGTGGCATGGCCTAATAGTTTTATTTTATTAAATACAAATATTCTTTTATTCATATTAAGTGACACTCTATACCTTCTACATATGTCAAACAATTTATGCAAAATATCTGCATGATCAACTATGTCTTTTATATATATTATTAAGTCATCCATATATATGATTATACATTTACCAAGAAGTCACTAGAAATCAAAGTCCATGCCTCTATAGAAGGTATCTCTTACAATTATTAGGGAAAAATACATCATTTTATATGCATAAGTTACCCACTTGGTGGTAAATGTGGTCTTCATCCCATATTCTGCTTTCACTAGCACTTGATAATCCATATAAGAAGGACATCATCTTAGACACACTTACAATCTAAATAACCTCATACTATGAAGGTAATTGGTAATTGTATTTCTCTATTGATTTATTCATGAACCTAAAGTCTACATAGAGTTTGATTTATCCACTCTTAGTCCTGACTGGGACTAGATTGGCTACCTAGGTCAAATGCATTATTGGGAAGACAATCTTGGAATCTAATAAATTTTTTACTTTCATTTGAATTATAGGTTATATAATTAGATTAACTAGCCCCTATCTCAAGCTAAAAGGATAATGATATGGATTTAATATAATCTTATGTGTGTTGACCCTGGGATTGAAGGCCTTCAAGTCTTCATATGTTTAGGTGATCATGTCCTTATACTCTATCATCATATTCTTTAATTTTTATTTCTCACTTTCATTATAACTTAATCCAATATTCAAAAATTAATGGTGTTGGTCAATGATGAGATTTTATTTGATGAAATAAGACTTAGTTTGTTTAGATTACTTTTGATTTTGAGACTGTGGATCTACATCAAAATCTATCTCTAAGGAAACCATTCTCAAATGGATGTAGTTCTCATTAATTTTTACAACACCATCTTCTCATAGGTCTTCAATGTGCATGGGTTACACATATTTCTCATCTATCATTTTATATTCAAAGGTCCCATGACTACTCATGAATTGTATAATTTATTGATCATCTTTAAACACCTAGAAATTGTCTATGTTATTAAGAATAGATGGATAATGAATTAAATCCATAGAGAATATATGCATTCTAGATTATTGGAGTGGTGCTATATTGGTATCTAAAGTTTCTAGTGAATCTGGTGTTGTATGTTTTCTCTTAGGATGGATTTAATTTTGAATCATTCAAAGGAATAAGAATCAATTAAGTCCCACACTTGATTTTTATACTTCTTTAAATAGGTGATTTAGCACTAATACTTATTTATAATCTAATTAGCAACTAGTTCTGAGTCACCAAAGATCTATAATTGTTTGACATTATGATTTAGCATAGATTGTAGACCAAGGATTATATCTTCATAATCAACTATATTTTTGGTCCAAGAAATTTTAAAAATATAGGAAGAAAGGTACTACTTACCATCTGAGTATGTTAGGGCAAAACCAATATTAGAACCTTGTTTTGACCTAGCTCCATCAAGAATGGAGAGTTTATAACTGAGATGGATCTTCAAATTATTGTTTATGAGGATCCCTCTTAGTATTTAATGTGTATACTCCCACATGTGGAAATGCAAATTCAAATTTATCATTCTTTGTATTATACTTAGTAATTAAGTACTTCATCTTGGTTCTCTATCCACCCAAATATGATTGATTACTCCTTTCTAGCGAAACCACATGTGTGAAAAATTGGTGGCCATGTATTCATTAAGTGTCTTGGATGAATAATAGCTCAATAATAGACCATATGCTTTTATAATGTTAATGAATATAATATCTATGCATTTTTATACACATGGCTCTGATGCCATCTAGATGCGCATGCTTTTTAATTCTCTAATGCATGGTATAGAAGATTTATCCAATTTTAGGACCACCCTCTTTAACTTATATGTAGTCAAACCTAAATTCTTACATATAGTTGTCAACATCACATTGGTTGAGGCACCAGAGTTAACCAAATTATTATGCACATTCTTTTTGAACATTTAGACAATTAGTAGAAATGGTGGTACTTTAAGTTTATCTATAAATTACATCACATTTTCATGCACAACTTCGGATTTATTCAATGTAGAGGATATCCTATTCAAAGCCTTAAGAAATAATTCCCTTTTTTAGTGATTTGAGATAGTTCATGTATGATGATGTTTCCCTTGATCTACTTTATGTCCTAAAAAATGTTGTACATAACCCTACTTTATGGCTTTATGATATGTAATTATTTATCCCTCTTAGGGGGATTTGGATTTTTTGGCTTGAGAATCTAGAGGATTACTAGCATTATTATTCAAATATTTTGAATTAGTAATAGGATACTTACTCCTCAAATTTTAATTATTTCTATATAATTATTGGAATGCATGGATCATGTATAAATTATCCTCTAGCTCATTCTCATCCTCTTCTAGAAATGGGAGATGATAGGTTTAGAAGATCATTGTTGTATTAGAATGTCTTGAAATAGAAAAGGAAGATAGTTTTCTTTTTATTTGTATAACATTCTTGCCTATCCATCTACTTTTAAAATATTTTGAAGGTTGTGTAGAACTAAATTTAGTTTAAGTCACCATGATGTGTAGTGTTATGAACTCAACACCAATTTAGAAGGGTTTCTTACATGATGTTGATCTCTAACATCCTATTAGGTGGTTACTACTCTATATTATTCTTAGACCTATTGAAAGGTTTGTTTTATTTCTAGAATCTAAAGTTCTAATTGGTATTTTATCCTATAGTGTTACCCATACATTTATACATGTTTATAAACTCATTCATTAATTTATGCACTATCCTCTAGATTGATTACAATTCTATTTTTATGGAATCATAATTAGAACCTTATGTAGTAGAAGTGTTGGCTAGTATTAAGGACTATTTATGGTTTTTCTAGTTATATGCAAAATTATTTAGGAAATTGAGATGTTGATTGGGTGGAGCCTAGGTTAAAGGTAACCAATTATATACTTGGTTCTAGTTTTAGGCCATGGTATTCTAATTTATAATTATCATTCGGTTGAAAGATGGAGACACAAGACTAAGATTGAGTGGGACCAACAATTATAGTTGAGGGTTCAATTATTTATTAGTACTAATGGATTTCACACAAGCCAAAGATAGTAAATCAATACCAACAACTCTACATATAATGACAAGTCATAGGGTCCATGTAATTATTGTACATCACAAGGGCCATTACCTCATTAGGTTTATAAGCAATCTCATGTATATTATACATATTCTATAATATGATATTGAAGGCTCTAATTAGCTCATCCGACTCTCTTCTCATGATTTTTAAGTTTTGATAAATAACACATGCACTAGTGCCCTGACCAAACTATGATAAAAAGGTGTTTTAACATTCTTCCCAAGAAGTGATTGAACATTTTGAGACATTAAAAACTAGTCATAGGACACATCTTGCAATGTTAAGTGAAATAATCTGCATGCCACATCTTCATGGGTTATATTACATATCCCTAAAGTAGTTTTAAAGGCCTTAATATGTTATTCAACACTACCTCCTCTTGATTGATAAAAATAAGGAAAATATTTATTAGGATTCATATGTAGATCATGAATACCCTAGTGATGTTTATGGTAGAGCTAAGTATCTAGGTAGCTTCGGGTAAGACTATTGGGAACAGTGTAAGATGGTGTTGTCTACCTAGAGAAAATGGTTGAGCCTGGGGTCCTTTCCTAACTCCCTTTTTAAACCTATCATTTTCATGGATTTATAAAGGTGGGAATAGAAATTTAATGTCTAAGGTTAACCTTGTTAATATTTTGAGTGCTTATATTGTGACTCAAGTGATTTATTTTCAAAGGAATAGAGGTGGATATTCAGGCCCTCTTTATATCAAATAAATTATGTTTTAATGTTGATGTGTTTTTTATGCACATAGTAAAAACCTTTATGATTTATCCTTTAATGTTTTACGATCAATGAAAAATATTCACTCTAAGGCATGAGTTATTGAGCATTTGACTTTGTAATCAACATGTTGGTAGAATAGTGGTGAGTGAAGTAGTTTGTTTACCACATATGGGTTGGATATGTAGGAATATAAATATACTTTATATGGTGTATTGATGATGGATATAACCTAAGGTGGGTAAAATTGAACTAAAACAAAAAAGGAAGGAAATGTAGGGCATAAAAAGAGGATTGTGGGCCACACTAGATGAAACTTTTCTAGACCATCATTTGAAATAATAGTTAGATAAGGAATCAAAGACCAATATTTATTACAAGTTACTATAGAACACCAACAATCAAATAGGGTTAGGAGTAAAAGGGAACCATAATATAGCATACTTAAACACATAAAATTAAAGGTTGACATATTTTTAAGACTATAATTTACTACTAATATATTTTATTTTGTTGAATAATTAAAGAATTTCTCCCCACTTGGGTTGGGAGGTGGCTTTTATCTACCTTATTGAACCAATAGTGTCAATTAGTTTCCTAGATGTACCTTGCAAAGTGTCCACTATCTCTTTGGGATCCAAGATGGTACTCACCTCTTATTGCCTCTATATAGGCTTATCTAAACTTTTTAACATCTCTTTTATGACTCCCCTAGTATCATATACAAAATTATAGGGGTCTTCCCTATATCTATCTAGGTCTGAGGAGTTTATTTTTATTCATTTTGTTAAAGAGTATATGTCTTCTCTTTGTTCCATCTCAACATGTTGTCCCTTAGAAACCATAGCTTTCATCTTAAGCTTTCTCAAGGTGTTTGTCTATAAATAAAAAATGAGATTTAATATGGCTTGATCAATTATCACTAAATCTTATCCCTACTTATTCCTATTGTAACTTCTAAATCCATGAAGGACTTGTTGGCCAAAATTGGCCTACATCAGTAAATTTTGCTTGGATGTGGTGTGAGAAGCTGAACAAAGTTCTGGTTGAGAGAGTGATCCAATGATGGATGGAGAGGATAAACTTGATGATCCTATCACTTATCACTTACAATATTTTTAAATACTTTAATCAAGATTAAATTATGAATTTGGTGATTTTAAGGAACCAAACTATCATAACATGTCATCTAGGAATGAATAGGTCAGTTTGGTTATGAATTTAATAAGTATACTTAAGAAGTTAACCAAAGTTGAAGAATTATATGAAAATGAGGTATTTTGTGCCATGAATATCCCCAAATTTTTAAGTCTCTTGATGTGTTTTATATCTCAAGATATAAGCCTTAAAAAATGATCTAGTAGTATGGAACATGCCAGGGGACATCAAATTAAAACCATATGAAATATTCATTTGGATTAAAAATATTCAATTTTTTTTTAAGTTGAATGCAATAATACCAAGTGTCATAATCTTAGAAGTTATGATTAAGGATCAATGGCACGTAGGTGATATCATGAAGTCAATAAGTCAAATATATTGAATCAAGATCAATAGAGTGTATTCTTTTGTACATATCCCACTCAATGATCCACATTCAAAACCAAGGTCAAAAAGTTAGAATATCCTAAGATTGAATGTGATAATGTCAAGTGTCATAATCATAATGATTTAGTAGATCAATAGTACACATTTGATCATGTAGATCAAATATCAACAACACATGTTCAACTATGCTGAGGAGATCAATGGTGTGCATGAGGTCAAAAAGTCAATGAACCTAGATTGCATGAAAGGCTAAAACATGGCATAATTGCATTAACTAGATGGATAATGATATTAGGGTACATAGAAGGCATGCAAGGCTGCCAAGTGTCATAATCTCAAATTTATATCTAAGATTAATGGATAAAATTGAAGTCAAAGAACAAAGACTCTTGAGGAGATCAACAGAGAAATTGTGATCGAGTTCTATGGGACACGAGATGAAGACACATGTCTAAAGATGTTGATGCCTAAAAGTGTATCAAGGTGGTTCTTAGTGTTTAACAAACACTTCTCCTTTTTGAATCCAAAGGATCCAATGCATGAGTTACAGGTTGTGATAATCCTATTATCTTTGGTGGAATAGAGGCAGAACAAGTGGACTATTTCACAAATTTATGTTAGTTGGTGGTTGGGAGGCACCATGTCCTGATAGCTGATATTTGATATTGAATACAATATGTTCTATTTAAAGTGAATTATGATCAAAACCTAAGTCTAAAGCTAAACTAAGATGAATATTCATAATGAAGCTAATCTAAGGTGAATGTATACAAAAGGAGCAAAAGGAAGGGTAAGGGAGAGAAGGAATATGTTGTTGATATTTAACCTAAAAATTATGAAAAAGTTGAATCTTCATATGAACATGCATTTAACCAATATATGACATGAAGTAGCATAAGCTCAAATTCTATCACACATCAGGCCAACATCTAAAGATAGTATGAAATAATGCAAATAAGGACTAGATCCACTTTAAAGGTTCACCTTTGCATGTAAACAACATTAGCACATATGAAATAAAGGTAAATAAAATGAAGTAAACCTTAGAAATTTTAAATAATCTAACATTAGCACAAATTAGTAAATCTACACTTAAAGATACACATCTATAATTCATAAGAACCATTAAAATCTAAGATTTAGATTATATAAATTTGAGAGAAGCCATGATAGAAATTCACACAAGAAAATGTGGGAAAAATTTGTAGAACTCCTTGCTTATATTAATCTCAAAAGTTATAGAATATTTTTTGGCTCCAAAAAACTCTCTCCCTTTTAAAATTGACAATACCTTTTTACATAAACAATTTATGAGGTATGTTGTTAGTTGTATCAAATGTTAAAGACAATTCTCCTTTTATAATTCTTTGATAACCTTCTAAACATTCTAAAATGACTAACCTATAGGCAATATGCTTTATAAGTTACACATGCCTTTACAAAAGAATATTCTCTTTTCAAAAATTATACAAGCTTAACTCTAAAAATAATATTCTTAAATAACTTTGAGACCCTTTTATTGATGTATTATTTTACCTTCCTTGTAGGATCTTCATTCGATAATGCTGCTCATTGATAAGATGGAGGTCAACAATAGGCCTCATAAAGAGTTCCTTTTCTTGGTCCTCTAGGTTCTTAATATCCTTCTCAGCTCTTTCTAATGTTTATTTGATGTTTCTAGCATCTCCTATCTTTAATATAGATGACAAAATCAAGCTCATGTTCTTCTTGTTATTAACCACTATCTTCCTTTATCCTTGATTTCTTACTTATTACATTAATTGAGTATTTTTATGCTTAAACTCCTCATCAGTTATTAGACCCAAGGAACTAAGTATGGTGGGATCTTTGATTAATCTATCTAATATGTGTAATATTTTATCTTCTAGCTACTTGAGGTCCTTAGAAATTTCTTCCATTTACTTAGACTAGTTGCTTAGGGTTTTGATCTTATCCACTAATATAGCCATTTTCATGTTTAAGTAGGATAGGCTGACTATTCTAAACTTAGGGATTTGATCCTTATTTAAGGAATTGATCAAATCTTTCATTTGATAACTTGAAGTCTACCATTAGCCAACTTGGCCTATAACCATAGTACTTTATTTATTTATTGCATCCTACCTAGCCCTAACTATTTTTAAGGAATTGAATAAATCAACCATGGTGTCTTAAAATTAATTGAAATTATCCTCTGGGATTGATAAGATTATTTTCCCTTCTAGATTCTTCTTTTGTTATAAGACACCTTTGATATTTATTTTCAATTTCTATAACTAAGCCTAAGCCATTTCAAGAAAATTTTATTCAAATATTGGGTCCTCTCCAGGATTTTATCCTCTAACTAGAGTTAATGCAATGAAAGGTTCCACTTTTTGGAAAGTGAACTCTTCTCCACTAACCATGGCCTTCTTCTCAGGTGCTCTCTACAAATTGGTAGTTGTTGGGTCAAATTTTACACTAACTAAATATTGTGTTACTTTTGGATCTAGAATCTCCATTTTCCACTTGATTTTCCTAGAGAATCCATCTTTATTTCATCTTCCATTTGTAGATCTAGGATCCATGGCTTGACCTCCTCATGCACTGGGATATTGATCACTTTCATCTTTTCCCAAGGGTGTTGTGTAGTAACTACTTTCTATAGTTTACCATAGATGAACCATTTTGGAATGGTTGGACCATGAATCAAATTTTCTTCATTGAAGAGGTTAACTTCACTCAAAGGAGGAGTGAAAATCACCTTGGCTTTCTTATCCTTCACTAGAACAATGGCCAATTTAGACTTTATTTTGGGGGTGTATAAAGGAACTAGATCTAACACTTCCTTCCCCTTATCTTATTTTTTTCCTCCATTTATTCATCCTCAAACTCATAGGCTAATGATAGAATTCTAAGGGCATCTTCAATGGTTTCATCAGGGTCCAATGCTACTATGTGAACCTCCTCCACTAGTGATATTTGTTCCTTTGCTTGGGCTAAAGAGGATGTAATTTTATCATGCCTTCTCTCTTTTGGAATTTGTTCATTTTTTTCTTGAGGTATGAACTCTATTTGTAGATAAAATGGTGGAGGTTTAGAAGGTGCAACACTGAGCATATGGTGTTGTCTTATCCCTAATTTCCATTTGTCATCATCCCCTTTTTGTTCCATATGTATCTTATATTTTGTATTGATGTTATCCGTTTTCAATCAAATGGTGACTTAGATAACTAAGAGGCTTTTATTTATATGGGGTCAAAAGTACTAGGATAGTGATCATACGATATATTTATTCCTTTATCCTTCAAATATTATTTAACTCTTACATGTGGTTCCCATTACCTTAGCTCATCAATTTAAAGATTAAAGGAGGTCTTGTGTTTTGAAGTAGCCCTAATATTGTACCATGATACAAAAATAGTTATACCAATGGTTAAGGGGAGGGTGTGAAATACTCCCTTCCTTTTGGTCTTGTAAAGACCATCTATTCCATTATAGAGTAGGTAAACTACTTCTTACTCTGAAAACTAATTTGGCATATGGACTGGTAATCTGAGGGGAGTGAATTGGGTTCCCTCAATATTGATGATTATAAAATATAGATATAGCCATATATCCCCCATGGCCTCAATTTAATTTTCAATCAAGGGGTTAACTCTTGACATTGGATTCCTAGTTATGGCCTCGATTAGGGCAAGTTAAAAATAGTCACAAATGAAGTGGATGTTGTCCCTATATTTGAATATGTGTAATTTTTAATAATATTAGGAATCTATCTATGTCCCATAAATTAAACATTCTTTAAGGTTGGGAGTATTTTTTTGTGGCAAGAAGGGCATATAAAAGGTATGGCATCATTTAAAATTTGGTCCTAGTCTTCATTCTAATTGTAAAAATCTATCTACTCAAACAGGTTCTAATTACCTCACCTAGAGGAGGTGTGAGTTATTTCTCAACAATTAAATAAACTAAGGAGACCCAAATTTTATCTACATTGGTGGTGGCTAAATTTACACATAATCTATTCATCATTATCATGATAATTCTTATCCCAAGTTTGAATTAACCAATAGGGATGTTGTTATTGAAGTCTAAAAACACTTGATTCCTAGAGTATATACATAGGGTAAGGATTCTCTTCAAATAATTATCCTTGAACCAATTATTGATTGTGGTTATGTCTACTTAGGGTTTACGAAGTTTGTAATAGTTATCAAATTCTATAGCAGAGATATAAGTTATGTTTCTATGAGTGTGCTCATTGATTAACTTGTCCTTATAGGTTTTACCATACTTAAAAATAAGAGAGAGAATTTATATACAATGTAGTACCTTGGGTTTTACTATAGTATAATAGAGACCCATCATTTGAATGGAAACTATTTCATAGTAGAGCCTCTTTGTCAACACATTCTTTTGTTCTTCATAGGTAATGGTGGGTTGTTCTTCAATGGTCCATAAAATCTTGGACCAATTATTGTCCCCTATGTTTAGATCTATGGTATCAAATTTTGTGTCCTTTAAAATACTCCCTTATGCATCTTAAGTCAAATAGAGCTCCACATCTTACCTTGAAACACCTTTTTGGGCTGCCATGGTTGTGAATTTATTGAATTGCTCATTAGTGGTCTACAGTTCAATTCTAGATCAAATTATCCATACACAAGTGATAAACCAATATTACCTTGATTGATTATAATAAGCACATGGTTAAATTAGGGTTCTCATGTTTGCTAGGGATTTTTTGAAGGTCTTCTCAGTGATTTAATCATAGCAACTAGTTTAAATGGTGAGCTTCATGTCTTAGATTTTATTTAGATAGAGTAGTTATACCTTTGCCATGCATTAGGTCCATAAAATATTCAAATTTATCATGTCTAGCTTATGTAGCATCATCGTGGCATACCCATCGCATACTGATAATTAATATTTAAAATTTGACCATGTATCACCTTTTAGACATGTGTCAATATTTTATTGGTTCTGAGCCCTTTGAAAATTATCCCTATCTTATATTGTTAGTTCCATTTGCATGGATCAATGTGGTTTATTGAACTTGATCTAAGAAATCAAATGCTATTGGATACTTTTCTATATTCCCTATGGTTGTGATAATTGTCACTTTCGCATTCATCCTAATATTTTTTGAAATGTTAACATTGATCTCAAACTATCAGATCATCTCTTCTTAGATGAATGCACTCTATTGAACTTGATCTACTAAATTATGTCCCTTACTTTGTGGACCATCGATTAGAATGTGTATGCGCATCCACATAACTTTGATATTTTAAATATTCTCAATATTTAATTTGTGGCTTGTGGTTATGCCATGTATTGACTCCATGTTCATCCTCAAGGCTTTTAACTTTTCAAGGTTCATCATGAATGGTTAGATCTTGTTTGGTTGGATCAATGTGTTCTATTAGATATTTATCTAAGGGGTAGAGTGCCATTAGTTTCAATGTTATTATGACAAAAGTGTGAAACTTTTCACCTTCTCACTTGTATCAAGGTATTTTTAATTATTAATGTTGACCTCACACCATCAGATCATCTTCGGCTAATCAATCATGCTCCATCTAATCATATTTTATTACATGCCATTAGATCTTTGGAAAGGTTACCATGATGGTGAAAATTTTCACCCTCTCTCTTGTTTTGGGGATCCATTTAAGTCTTGAATTAACATGTGCCATTAGATCAATCTTGTTAGATTAAATGTGTACCATTGATCCTACGGTCAATAACAAAAAATAAGTCAGGTTAAGGGAATATAAGGAACTGAAGTTAAAATTTTAGATTAAGTTTTTGTTCATATTGATAAACATGATAAAACCTTAGGATAAAATTTTTAGGCTAAGTTATACAACATAATAAAAGGGACCCCATAAATAATAAAAGGCATGTCATAAAATTTTAGCCTAGGGTTTTCATTGTATTAATAAATACAATTAGAAATTTTAGGATAAGTATTTTTAAGCTAAGTTGGAACATAAAAAAGGGAAACATGTGATTAGCTAGATCATAATAATAATAAAATAGATCAAGGGGTCAAGGGATATAAAGGGATCAAGCATAATATTTTTAGACTAAGGTTTGGTCATGTTGAAAAATTAGACTAAGCCTTAGGATATAAATTAAGTTAAGTCTATGGCACAAATAATTATTCCCATTTAAATTTTTCCCTTGAAAATTTGAATTTAATTCAAAAGGGTGCTATGGTAAAACTTTAGACTAGGGTTTTAACATGACTTAAAATAGATTCAATTAATCTTTGATAGACCAAAGGCTAACAAAAGATGATTTAACATTGAAGGATAAAAACCTAAGCATGCTCATTCCCAAATGAGATTCCATTGAACCTGCAATAGGGAAACACATGAAACAATCATTAGCAGCATTAGAAGGGATAAAACCATGATCACTTGAAAACATGTCCATTAATCCAAATGAGAACTAGGTGTGGATGATCTTAAAATAAAAATAATATGCAAACATGTTATTGGTATTCTGATCAAGTTATTTTTCAACTTTAAGGTAAAAATTTGAACAATTTAAAACAAAGGTCCCTATTTTTCAAAAATGTGGGTGTGTTGACCTCAATAAATGGTGACTTTTAGGGAAAATATATCAATATGTTAGAATTCAAAGACTCTAGTTTAGACTAATAATGAGGCTACTTATTCTACTTGATCAAGGACCATTATTATGATCAATTCATTCTTAAAACAAGTCTTGTAAATGTAAAATTAGGATCAAACATTAAAACATAGCCATGTTGTGTGTGTGATTTGATTATACTTATTAATTTCCATAGGATTTAAAGAACATCTTTCAGATTCATGACCTTGACCTTTAACATTGACTTACAACATAGTTAGATGTTTATTAAGAATCATGCTTTAGCTTAGGGAAGGCTTGAAAAATTCTCTACTACCAGCCAAACATCCATAGCCCTGATAGAGATACCTTTGGCTCCACTCAAGGCCTTTCTCCACTACTAGCTAGGCATCTATAGCCCCGATGGAGATTACCAAATTCATCTTTTCTTATAAAGCTTTTGAATTTTTCAATAATCTCTTATTTTTTGTATTTTTAAATATTTTGACTTTCTAGCAAAGGTTAGGAACTAGATTAGTCAGGTTTTAGGATTTGGTCAAATGTTTGATCTTTAGATAATCATCCTTGGTTATAAACTTTGTCTAGGAAATTAATGTTTTTTAAGTGCAAACATGACTTTGCCCTAATAACTCAAACTTTCACCCTATATGAAAAATCCTTATTAGAATAAAACTTGGACTAGAACAAGGATTAAAATCTCAAGGAACAATTAACCTACTTATTTATCTTCACTAGTTTTTCCAAACTATAACATCGGGCTCATTTTTCAACAATACATAATCAACCAATGTTGAGGAGTCATACCTACATTTTTTATTAGAGTTCCATTGATAAATTACATGAATTTTGAGCTAAGGGTTTTTTATAATAGACTTATTTAAATCAATGATTAAATCAGAGAAAAGGAAACACACCACACACAAATTAAACAAAGCAAAAGTTAAGGGAACAAAAAAACAAATATATGCACACACTATGTATAAACAAGGGACAAAAAGGAAAGAAACAAGAAAGAAACTAAACAAATCCTACCTATACTAACTCTAACTAGTCTTATAGTTCATTACTTGAAGACTTCAGGTGGGAAAGTAGAGAAGTAGTACTTTAAATATTGCCCATTTGTTGGCAATGTAAACTCTTCTCCTTACAAGTCTTTTAGTTTAAAGGTGTTATCCCCTAGGATCTCAACAATTTGATATGGGTCAATCCACAAGGTAGTAAAATTTCCATGTTTTCCTTTTGGTTCTAAGGCTTTATCCTAAAAAAGGACCATATCAAAACACCTTTGTCTTTAAATTCTTATCAAACCACTTCTTAATTGTGGTCTGGTGTCTTTTAAAATTGGCAAAAGTCTCCTCTCTTACAACATCCATTTTTATGATGTCTAGCAACCTTGAACTTTTAAATTCTTGATCTTCCTCCATGTACTCTTACATAAACTCATATGTTGGTAGCTTGAGTTTGATGGGAAATAGAGGTTCTTAACCATATAATATCAAGAATGGTGATGCCTTGAGAGATTACTTGATTCATGTTCTATCTACCCAAAGGTCATACTTAAGTATCTTGCGCCATATTCTTGGTTTATCAACTATAGACTTCTTTATGGCTTTCATGAAGTTATTCATTGATTCTGACACTCCATTGCCTTGAGGGTGATCATTTGATGAGAAATTGAGAACAATGTTATTGTGATATGCCCACTTAGTCATCTCAATGGACACAAAGCCAAACCCATTATCATAGACTAGAGGTACTGGTGTGCCAAACCTTATACATGTGTTTTCTTCTATAAATTTGATCACTTCTTTAGTCCTACACTACTTGGTTTCCACTACTTCAATCCATTTTGTGTAGTAATCAATTAGAACATACTTGTGACCATTTGATGTTTTGGGGTTGATGACCCATACAAATTCTAGTCCCCATTAAGCAAAGGGTTTATCAATCCTCACTAGTTTAAATGGCATGGTTTCCTTTAGATATTTTGTGTTGAAGACTTGACATGAATGGAATTCTCTCACATGCTTGTGAGAATCCTTGAAGATAATAGGCTATTATTAACCAACTTTAAGGATCTTATGGGCTATATTCCTTCCAGATGGATCTCCACTTCTCAGTTTTTCATGAAAGGTGTTCAAGATCTTAGCTTGCTTCTTCCTTAGACACATACTTTAGGTAAATGACTTCAAAGTTATTCCTATACAACACTCCATCTTTGATTAGTAATTGGGAAACCTTGAGCTTTAAATCTATCTTTTTCTCTCTACTTAACCCTATAGGATAATATACATTGATTATCAAATGAACAATGGGATCATACCAATCATTAGGCTGAAAATTTTATTGGTCTACTTGCATAACACTCAGTTTGGGATTAATACTAGTAGTTAAATGAATTAAACCTTAGCATCTTACCAACTTGGTTTTATTTATCTCTATATCATATTCTTGAATTATAGACATCCATTTACCTCTTCTTTATCCAATTTTACGTTGACTCAACATTGCCCTAGTGGCAAGGTCTAGCATAATTTTATGCACTTTATTTCTAAGGATATAGTATCTAAATTTCTTCACTACCTTGACTAAAGAAAATATTTCTCTTTAAATAAAATAATAGTTTAACTCATAATTTTTAAGGTTAGTACTCATGAAATAAATGGGGTGATCACACTTATCTATCTTATGAGTTATAATAACAACTATTCTATGATTAGAGGCAAAGGAATAAAGATTGAAATCCTTAGTGAAATATGGACTTATCAGTACAAGATCTTATCTAATTGCTTCTTTGATTTCTTTGAAATCTTTCTTGGTCTCTTCATTCCATGTGATCTTGACATATTTCTTTAACATGTCATTCAATGGCTTCAAAATCTCTACAAAACCAAAAATGAGCTTTCTTACAAAGTTGATTTTACCAAAGAAAGAATTTAGTTCCTTCCTAATATTAGATGGTTATATCTTTGATATTGCATTTACTCTATCTAGGTCTATAGAGATCCCCTCTTTAGTTATAACATGCCCTAATAATTTTACCTTAGTTACATGAAAATGGTTCTTTTTTGGGTTGAGAGAAATTCCAAACCTTCTAGACCTTGAAAATACCTATTACAAATTCATAATGTGGTCATTCCTATTTTAAAAAAAGATAGTCAGATCATCCACATTTATAATAATTCACTTACCTATGAGGCCTTAGAATGCATGATCCATTTCTCTTTGAAATTTTTCACATGCATTTATCAATCCAAAGGGCATTATTCTATAGGAAAAATTAGCCCACTTAGTAGTAAATGTAGTCTCCATCCTATCTTTCTTGTTTACTAGCACTTGATTATACCTTCAAAATCCACCAAGAAAAGACATCATAGTAGAACCAAAAATAATGTGGATTACTTAGTTAAGAGAAAGTAGGATATAATTATCCATTTCAAATGCTCTATTCAAATTTCTAAATTCAATGCATAATCTAATTTCACCATTTTTCTTCTTGGCGGGTACTAAGTTAGCTACCCAAGTGAAGTGTCTAATGGGAAACACTATCTTAGCATCTAGAAACTTCTTGACCTCTTTGTATGTTATTCGTTCTAGGACCAGGTTGACTGGACTTTATTTTTGCCTAAATGGCTTATAGGCTTCTTTTAGAGGTATATTGTGGGTTATAAACTTAGGATCAAAGATCTTCAATTCATCATAGGACCATGCTATCACATCCCTATACTTGGTCATCAAATCTTTGGCTCTCTTGGTTTCAATGCTTGTGCAGTTTATACCAATATTCACTAGTTGAGGTTGACCTTAGGAACCTAAGTTGATTGCATTTTAGTCCTTCTCATCTACTTTAGGAATCTTGACAACCTTAGTTTATCTAAATCAAACAATCTCTCTAAGGCTATCGTTCCTTTCAAGATCTTATTGTTACTCAATTGAATGACTTTTTCATCAAGCTTGCCTTCAACTTTGTCATCATCAAGGGTATTTATATTGACCTCATGAATGATGTGAGACTCAAATACCCTTAAGTTAGTCCTAAAATTTAAGATATATTGATCATCACTGAATATTTATATATGGTTCACACTATCTAACATTGAGGGACATGGAACTAATTCAATGGTAAGGCTTTGTAACCTA
The DNA here is from genome assembly GCA_037957365.1 of Torreya grandis. Taxonomy (NCBI): domain Eukaryota; kingdom Viridiplantae; phylum Streptophyta; class Pinopsida; order Cupressales; family Taxaceae; genus Torreya; species Torreya grandis. The sequence continues at coordinate 601,323 of JARHVA010005803.1, forward strand.
GAAGCTTGATTAGGCATAAGGTTGGCTACAGCTAAAACAAGTTTATTAGTAACCTTGTTTTCTTCCCTAAGAATTGACACAATGTTAAAATCATCAAAACATTCAATTAAGTCCCATAATATAAATTTATACTTCTTAAAATAGGACAACTTGCATTGATATCTACTTTTGACCTAATTAACTACTAGTTTAGAATCACCAAAAACTATTAGTTATTTGACCTCATGTTTTATTACAAATTATAATCCAAGAATAAGTGCTTCATACTCAGCCAAACTATTGGTGTATGGGAACTAAATCATTTAAGAGGAATTATATTCCTTCCCAATGGGATTGATTAATACCACTCCTACTCTAGACCTTGTTTTACATCTAACACCATTGAAATACAAATTTCATAATCCAAGCATATCATTAGAAGTTTTGGAGTTACATATCTTTGTGGTGTCGATAGTGTAAACACCTATATCTAGGTTAACCATGTTGACCTTCTCATTGGTTACAATGTACTCAGTGGTCATATGATTCATCTTGGGCTCCCTCTCTATCTTAATCTAATTAAGAACTCCTTTCTAGGGTAACCACATGTGTGAGCACTCAGTTAACATATAACCATTTAAGGCCCTTGTCCAATCTCTACTCAACAACATTCAATAAGCATTAGGTATATCTACCACTTAGATGTCAATGAACTATTTAATCCTTGGTTCAAAAGTAATTTGCATGACATTCAATCATTTAACATTTAATTCAACTCTTTATATATCTAATTGAGTTAAAAATCTATTAGATTTAATTAGAGTCAAACTAAGTTGTTCATAATTACCTTTAGGCATAATATTTGTAGATGCACTAGAGTCTAACAAATAATTATGAAAATTATTACCAACATTCTTGATTTTAAGTAGGAAACATGGAACATCTACCTTACTTTTGTGTATTACAATGTTAGTGTGTGCAACCTTTTATGGTTTTCTAGGATTCTTAGATAAATATTCCAACAAAAAATTCCTTTATTATATAATTTGAGTCAACTCATAAAAATTAATGTTATCTTTTATATTTTTGATGTCCTCCACTATATTATATCCATTCCTATTGGAAGAATTAGATGTATCAGCATTGGGTTTAGAGGTACTTCCCTTAGGAGGATCTAGATTATTGTCTGATGTAATATCAGGAAGAGTGTCAAAATTATTTGGTAGAGTTGAGGTATTAAAAATTTGTTTCTTACTATTCCTCAAAGGATAGGTCTTCTTTAGATATTGATGAAAAGCATGAATCTCCTCAAGGATATCCTTAAGATCATTTTCTTCTTGAAATAAGAACTAAAATGTTTCCACCATGAGAGTTGAATTAGAATATTTATATGATCTTGAAAAACTTGAGGTACCTGTACCATTGTCTTTATTAGGTACAACTTCAAAAGTATCAAACTCTTCTTGAAAAGCTTCAAAAGCATTGAAAATTTTTAGACAATCTAATTTACTATGTTTTGAAGTACAATAAACTCTACAATAATCAATAAAAACTACACTAAGATTTATACCATGCATGTTCTTATTATCAAATGACTCATTATTATGGTTATTTTTTTTATTATTTGGGAATATTTTTGAAGGCCTATTGAATCTTTGGAAAGAGAAATTCATATTATATCTTTTCTCAATATTTTCTACTTGATTTTATAGCTGAAGGAAGCCAATGCTTATTTTCTAAACCATTTTTAAGATAGATTCATTATCATTATTTAGATCCTTAGAGTTATGAATTTGATTATTACTATTGGCTTTAGGCATCAAATCTCTCTATTCATATGGACTAGATCTATGTGTAGTTTTCAAGAATCCTAGGTTTTAGCTAGGATGTGCATGATTCAAAGGTAATTAGTTTATAACTAAAAGATAATTTAAGGAAAGCATATTTTGATTGGCATTGGGAATGAAATTCAGAATAGGCAAATTTTTATTAATATTGGGAATACAGTATGCCATTTGGCCTTGTGGTTGTATCTGATCATTAATGATCATAGCTTCAGTATAAGCTATGGCTAATGTATTAATGATCTGAGAAAATCTTTTAAGAAACATAGAAGTCATGGGATCCAAGGCATCCTTATATATCTCTAAGGCTAAAGCCTCATCAATTATATAAGGATCTATGGTTCTGCTAAACTTCTAGAATCTAGCATTAAAGGCTCTTATGGGCTCATTTGAGTCTCTTTTAACTGTAGTAAATTGTTGATATAGAATGCAAGGACTAATGATTTTACTAAATTGATAAATAAATATTATATTAAAATTACTCTAGCTGGTGATATAATTCTCTCAGAGGTTAAGAAACCATTCATATTAATCATCTTTGAAAGTAAATGAGAACAATTTGCATGCTACATCTTCATGAATAACATTCAAAAGTCATAAAGTATTTTTGAAGGATTTAATGTGTTCTTAAATAGTTATAACACCATTAAGATTAAAATTAGGCAAATACTTTTCATAATTACAAGGAAGGTCATGTACCACACCTGGCATATTGATTGAAGAACCACCTAGCCAAACCATACATTGATAGGGATTGAACACAAGAGCACCCTAAATTGGTGAAGTTGGTTAATACTTTGAAAGTATACTCTTACCTTTATCTAACTTAGCTCTCTTATGAACTTATAATGAAATAATAATAACCCTTGTCTCTAAATGTGACTTAGTTCTTATCCTTGGTAATTCAAGCTTGAAATATATTAACCCTATTTGAAATATGATGTGCAAATCTTATCTTTGCAAATATAAAAGATCAAAGTTATACATTAAGCAAATTTTTCACAAATTTTTATAAAGAATGATAAAGGACATTAATCTTTACACATCTAAGCTCAAAGATATGCCCAAATACGTGAATATGAATGATCATTACGCATCTAAGCTCAAATAAACTCAAATTTTCAAAATATCTTTCAATCATTGGAAAAAATAACTATTAATAACCTCAAATTCATTAGATTCATAGATCTCAAGCTACATTTACCATAATTAGTCATGGATTTTCAAAGAACAGCTATCTTTGTCTAAATAAGCATAAAGATGGGTCTAAAAACATTAAGATCAATTATATTTACACAGATATGCTAAAAGAAACACAAATATGAAAATAATACATTAGTATTTGAACATAATTTACCAAAATTAGCAAAGATGTTGCAAATTTACAAATATTTAACTAAGGCCCTCCTTCTAGTGCCAGTAGAACACATTCCCTGTTGATGCCTAAAATTTTGTCATAGGTGGTTCTTAGTGTTTAAGAAACACTAATCATTTATAAATCTAGAGGATCTAATGCATGATTTTTAGGTTGTGATAATCATATTATCTTTGGTGGAATAGAGGTAAAATAGGTGGACTAATTCAAAATTTTATATTAGTTGGTGGTTGGGAGCCACTATGGCCTAATAGTTGTTATTTGATATTGAAGATGATTTTTACTATTTAAAGTGAATTATGCTCAAAACCTAAGTCTAAATCTAAACTAAGATCAATATTCATAATGAAGATAGTCTAAGGTGAATTGAAAAATAAAGAGAAAAAAGAAAGGATAAGGTAGAGAAGGAATATGTTATTGATCTTTAACCCAAACATTATGACAAAGTTCAAGTTTTATATGAACATGCATTTAACCAATATATGACATGAAATAAAATAATATCAAATCCTATCACACGTTAGGCCAACATCTAAGGATAGTATGAAATAATGCAAATAAGGACTAGGTTCACCTCTACATGCAAACAATATTAGTACATATGCAAGAAAGGTAAATAAAAAGAAGAAACCCTTAGAAATTTCAACTAATATAGCATTATAATAAATTAGAAAATCTAAACTTAAAGATACACATCCAAAATTCATGAGAACCATTCAAATCTAATATATAGATGAGACAAATGAGAGAGAAGCCATGATATCAATTCACACAAGCAAATATAGACAAACTTTATAGAACTCCTTGCCTATATTAATTTGCTCAAGTTACAAAATATTTTTGGTTTTAAAAAACTCTCTCCCTTTTACAACTAATAATACCTCTTTTTATAGACAATTCATGAGGTATGCTAGTTAGTCATGTCAAATATTAAGGACAATTATCCTTTTATAATTCTTTGAGAACCTTCTAGACATTTTAAAATGGCTAACTATAAGCAATGTACTTTACAAGTTGCACATGCCTTTGTAAAATAATATTCTCTTTTCAAAAATTATACAAGCTAAACTAAAAAAATAATATTCCTAACTTAACTAACTCTAAGACCCTTTTGTTAATGTAGTCTTTTGCCTTGCGTGTAGGATCTTCATTCTATAATGCTACTCATTGATAATCTAGAGGTCAACAATAGGCCTCATGAAGAGTTAATTTTCTTAGTCATCTTGGTTCTTCAGATCATTCTTAGATATTTCTAATGGTTTCTTGATGTTTCTAGCATCTCCTATATTTTATTCAAATGATAAAAAGAAGCCCATGATCTTCTTGTTATCAGCCCCTATACTTTGTCCTTGATTTCTTACTTCTTGCATGAATTAAGTAGTTCTATGCCTGAAGACCTCATCATTTATTATACCTAAAGGACTAAGTGTGGTGGGATATTTTATCAAGCTATCCAATATGTGTAACATTTTATCTTCTAGCTATTTGAGGTCCTTAAAAACATCTTCCATTTGGTTGGACTAGTTTCTCAGGTTTTTGATCTTATCCACTAATATATCCATAGCCATGTTTAGGTGGGCTAGGCTAGCCATTCTAAACTCAAGGATTTGATCCTTGTTCAGGGCTTTGATCAAATATTTTATATGATAGATTGAATCTTTCCATTGGCTGATTTGGCCTATAGCCATAGTACTTTGTTTATTTACTACATCTTACACTACCTTGACTATCTTTAAAGAATTGAACAAATCAGCCATGGTGTCTTCAAATTAATTGAAATTATCCTCTAGGATTGATAAGATTATTGTCCCTTATATATTTTTCTTCTATTATAAGATGCCTTTGATCATTGTTTACATATGCTTTGACTAAGCATGACCCATTTCAAGAACATTTTCTTCAAATATTGGGTCCTCACTAGGCCTTTGTCCTCCAACTAGAGTTAATCCAATAAAAGGTTCCACTTTTTAGAAAGTTAACTCCTTTCCACCAACAATGGCCTTATTCTTAGTTACCTTTTACAAACTGGTAGTTGTTGGGTCAAATTTTACACTAGCTAAAGATTATGTTACTTTTAGAGATAGAGTTTCCATTTCTACTCTACTTAATTCTCTTAGAGCATCCATCCTTCTTTTATCTTCCCTTTGTAGAGCTAGGATCCATGGTTTGACCTCCTCATGCACTAGGCTATTGATTTCCTTCATCATTTCCCAAGGGTGTTTTGTAGTAGGTAATTTCTATAGTTTATCATAGATGAAACATTTGGGAATGGTTAGACTGTGAATCAAATTTTCTTCACTGAAGATCTTAACTACACTCAAAGGAGGAGTGAAAGTCAAATTGGGCTTCTTAGCCTTCATTAAAATAATGGCCAATTTAGCTTTTATTTTGGGGGTGTCTATAGGAACTAGATCCAATATATCCTTCCCCTTCTCTTCCTTTATTTCTTCCATTTCTTCATCCTCAACTCATAGGCTAATGATAGCATTTTGAGGGCTTATTCAATGGTTTTATTAGGGTTCAATGCTACTATGTGAACTGCCTCCACTAGTGATCCTTGTTCCTCTACTTGGGATGAAGATGATGCAATTTCATCAGGTTTTCTCTCCTCTAGTATTTGATCAATTTATGATTTAGGTCTATACTCTATCTATAGTTGGGATAGTGGATGTCTATAAGGTGTACCACTCAATAAATGGTACTATCTTGGTCCTAATTGCCATTTGTCAACATACCTTTTTTTCTCCCTTTGCATCCTAGATTTTGGATTGATGTTGTGCATTTTCAATCTAATGGTGATGTTAGAGAATGAAGAGGTTTTTGTGAAAATGGGATTAAAAGACCAAGTTAGTGATCATAAGTTATATTTATTCCTTTGGCCTTCAAATGTTCTTTAACTATTCCATGTGGATCCCATTGCCTTAATTCATGAATTTGAAGATTGAAGGAGGTACTATGTTTTGAAGCACCCTTAATATTATTCAATGATACAAACATAGTTCTATCAATGGTTATGGGGAGGGTTTGAATTACTCCCTTCCTTTTTGTCTTGAAAATACCATCTATTCCATTATAGAGTTGGTAAACTACATCTTACTTTGAAAGCTTATTTTGGCACATGGACCGGTAATCTGAGGGAAGTGCATTAGGTTCCATCAATCTTGATGATTGTATAATCTAGATATAGCCATATATACCCCATATCCTCAATTTAGTTTTTGATCAAGGGGCTAACTCTTGACATTGGATTCCCAATTATGGCCTCGATTAGGGCTAGATAAGCATAGTCACAAATGAAGTGGATGTGGTTCCTGTACTTGAATATGTGTAAATTTAAATAATACTGGGAAACTATCTGTGTCCCATCAGGTGACCATTCTCTAAGGCTAGGAATCTTTGTTATGGCAAGAAGGGAATCTAGAAGGTATGACATCATATAAATTTGGGTCTTGATCTTCTTTCTAATTACAATAAATATTTTTACTCAAATAGGTGTTGATTACCTGACCCAAAAGAGGAGTGAGCTATTTTTCAACCATGAAATAAACTAAGGGGACCCAAATTTTATCTACATAGGTGATGGATGCATTTACACATAATCTATTCATTATTTTCATAATCATTCTTATCCCAATTTTGAATTAACCAATAGGGATGTTGTTATTGAATTTTTAAAACACTTGATTCCAAGAGTATAGCCATATGGAAAGGATACTCTTCAAATCATTATCCTTGGACCAATTGTTGATTTTGGTTAGGTCTACTTGGGGTTTAGTCAATTTGTAATAGTTTTCAAATGTTATAGCAGAGATATAAGCTATATTTATATGAGTGTGCTCATTGATTAACATGCCCTTATCAATATCTCTCATTTTTGTATGGCACAGCCATACCAATTTTCACCTTAAATCAATAAAAAAACATTTTTACCTCTATTTGGTTAGATATATCTCTAGGTGTGCCTGAGTATTGACCTTGTGTTCAATCATTTTCCATGATGCTTATTCTCCCCCAAAAATATCACTCAGTTTTGGGACAACATTTGAACTATTTTATTAAGTAACAATCAAGTCAAATAGTAGAGGAGCGAAGCGTGTGGACAATATTTGAAACTAGTTTTTTCTCACCTAGTTGGGCCCCCTGAGTGTGATAGGTGGGACCACCAATCTAATGGAGGTCACTGCAAGTAGCAGCACCTCTGGGGATCTACCCAAGAATCTATTAGGGGATAGTCCATCTAATGGATGGAAGAAGGCACTCATAGGTGAAAAGATGTGTCCATCGAAAGGCATGTTAAGCCTCCTTGTTCTCTCGAAGGGCAAGGTGTTGAGTACCCTAGATGATCTAGTGGAGGAAATAGTGGCAACCATGGACCTTACGCTGGTTGGTAAGTTTTTTCCATTCTATCCTAATATCGAAATGCTTAGAAGATGGATTTTATCTAGGTGGAAAGTCAAAGGTAGTGTTTCAATCACAGCCATGGCTAGAGGTCTATTCCTTTTTAGATTTATGAATAGGGAGGACATGATTGCTACCCTTGCTGGAGGTCCCTGGCTATTTGGACCACAATTTCTAGCCTTATGCTCATGGAAACCAGGATTTCATCCTAACTCAGACCTCAATAAGATAGCACCTTCTTGAGTTAGATTACCAGGATTCTCTTTGGAATTCTGGGATGAAAAAATCCTCACAGCCATTGGTAATTCTATTGGTTAATATGTCACCTTAGATCATATAAGCAGAACTAAGTCTAGATGTGTGTTTGCTAGACTCTATGTTAATGTTGAAATAAATAAGACTCTCCCTATGTCCATTGAGCTTAACTCTAAATATGGAACTTGGACTCAGCCAATTACTTATGAGAATGCTACCACTTTATGTCAAATATGTAAGAGGAAGGGACATCTAATGACACAATGCAAAGTGAAGCAAAAGGGGATGAAAGAGGATTCCCAGAATGTAGAGGAGGAACAAGCAAACAACAAGTAGGAAATAGAGAATAATGTGGAAATTCTTGACAATACAGGAAAAGGAGAGGAGGCGAAGGGAAAGGAGGCTACCCCTAGCAGTGAAGGTGAAGTTGTCCCAAATAAAAATATAGGATTAGATGATAGTAAGAAGGCTACAGAAGAAGGAAAGGAGGAGAAGAGAAAGGAGTATATCATCAATAGTGAGGGAAAAGAGTTCCCAAAGGAGAATATATTAGAAAAATAGACTAATATGTTTAAGGAAGGGGCAGGAGGGGACCTTTTGCTAAAGGAAGTTAATGAAGATGACATAGTTTCAAGGATTGGATAGGAAGAAGTAATACCTAAAATTCACACTTAATGAGTACCAGATCCATAGTCAAATACAAACTTTTTTCGTGATCTGGAAGATGGAGGCCAGGTAGGAAACTACTTGGCAACAGGGGTAGTAGGACAAGATGGCAACAATGAACAAGAAGAATGGGTTACCTCAAAGAAAAAGATCTAGAAAGGTAAAAAATATGTAAATGTTGGTACTGAGCCCAAACAAGGGAGGCCAACCCTAAGGGAAACAAGACAAAGAGAGATTGCTAGGGAGATTGCCAGTGGAAAATAGAAAACACTAGAGTCCCAACCCTCCAAACTCTCTAAATGAGAATATTATCATGGAATTTGAGGGGCTTTAACAGTCCCTCAAAGCAGTTTGAGGTTAAAAACTACATTTTAGATAATAAACTTGATATTCTATTACTCCAAGAAGTCAAGATGAAAGAGGAGAATTTTGTGAAAAATGTTGACTATATATGGCCTAAGGTGGCTTTTTGTATTAGTCCTGCTGAAGGGCTTCATGAGGGATTGTCACTATGTGGAATAGTGTTAAAATCCAAGGATCTCTTATGGTCCATCATAGGCACTTTTTAATTACCAATTTTTCCATGAATTCCTTAAACTGGACGTTGGTAAATGTTTATGCACCGAATAATAGAGCTTTGAGATAGAAATTATGGATAGATTTGAGTAGCTACAAGAATAATCCTTAGAATTATAAATGGATGTTATCTGGATATTTTAACACACCTTTATACCCTTCTAAAAAATAGGGTGGAATTATTGATTACTCAGACAACATGTTTGACTTTGTTGATTCATCAATGATTGGGGATTATTGGACATAGAGCTGCAGAACCAAAATTTTACTTGGACCAATAGAAGAAGAGGAGATCAAATGATTTAGGTTAAATTAGATTGATTTTTGATATCAAGCAACTAGAATGATTATCATAATATGTAGGCACAGGCTCTACCTAGAACCATGTCTGACCATTGCCCGATTATCCTCAATTGGAGAGATCAGGGACATCACAGACCTCCTCCATTCTATTTTGAAGCTATGTAGATTAACACAAATGTTTTAGACAAATGGTGGCTCAATGGTGGAATATTCCCATTCAAGGTACTCCCATGTTTAGAATAGTCAAGAAACTCCAACACATTAAACAAGAAGTTAATGGCTGGAATAGATACAGTTTTGGGCAGGTTTTCCAGTAGAAGAAAAATATAATGGAAAAACTCAAGGCTATTCAACAACTGATTGATCAAGGGGATGACTCTAAGGGCACCTTAGAACAAGAGAATAGTCTATCTTTAGAATGGAAGAATCTAATGGAAAGGGAAGAGGTTTTTTGGAAACAAAAATCCCATGTTCAATGGCTCAAAGAGGGTGATAGGAACACTACTTTTTTTCATCTCTCAGCTATGAAACATAGAAAAGCCAACTCAATAACTAAGCTTGTCCTAAATAATGGAGACATTATTACTGAGGATAATGAAATAGGGGAGTAAGCTAGGGTGTTCTTTCAGAATCTACTTACGGAAGAAAACAATAATGATAGATTTAATAGATCTATGAGTCAATTCATTGATAAAATCCCCTATTTGATAATAGAAGAAGACAATCTAGAAATGTTAAAGCCTGTATCTGATGAATAAGTACATGTTGTTTTATTCTCCATGGGTGTTTTTAAAGCCCTAGGTCCTGATGGCTTTCCTCCTATATTCTTTCAAGAATATTGGGAGATTTTTGGAGCGGACCTCACGACTGTAGTTCATGATTTTTTTAGATCTAGAAAACTTTTGAAACAAGTCAATAATACCTTCATTGTACTTGTTCCTAAAAAATCTCAACCTTTACACCTTGCTGATTTTAGACCCATTAGCTTATGCAACACTGTGTATAAGATATGTACTAAACTGTTGGTTTTGAGAATTCAACCCTTGCTTGACAAAATTATTTCTCCTACTCAAAAAGGTTTCATCCCGAACAGATAGATTCTTGATGCTATGATCACCACACATGAGACTATCCACTCCATGGATAAGAGCAAAATCCCTAGGATGGACCTCAAGCTTGATATACCCAAAGCTTATGATAGAGTCTCATGGACTTTTCTATTCCAAGTGATTAGAAAATTTGGGTTTAATGATAAATTGTCTTGCTTACTATGGAATGTAGTCTCTTCTACTAAATTCTTAGTGTTGGTTAATGGTGTTCTTAGAGGGTTTTTCTCTCCTCAAGAGGAATTCATCAGCGAGACCCTCTCTCCCCATACCTATTCATCATTATGGCTAAGGCACTAGGAAGATACAAGCTGATATAGTTTCAAAAAAGCTAGTAGGCATCAAAACTGCCTCTTCCCTTCATCCTATGGTTATACAGTAGTTTGTGGATGATACCATCTTATTTGGTATCTCATTAGTGATCGAAGCTAGAATATGGAAGAATATACTTAAAGATTATGATATAGACTTGGGATAAAGAAAAAATTTCCAAAAAAGTAATGTGTACTTCAACACTCCCAATGAACTTAGACATATAATCATTGATATCTTAGATTATGTTGAGGCCAGCCTACCAGCTACCTACCTAGGTCTCCCACTCTTGGTCAAAGAGGTATCTTCAAGTTTTTGGAATGGTATTGTGGAATGTACACAGAGGAAACTTTTTGGGTGGAAGGGGAAACCACTCAGTAGTGTGGGTAAGCTGTAACTTCTTTGGACATCCTTGCAAGGTATTCCTACTTACTTCATGTCTATTTTTAAAATTCCTACGTATTTTGTTGAAAAGATAGAATAGATCCAAAGGAAATTTTTATAGATGGGAGTGGAAGACAAACAAATAATGTCTTTAGTCAGATGGGAAAAAGTGTGTCTCCCAAAATCTCATGGTGGACTTAATATAAGATCCATCAGGAAAATGAATAAATCCCTCCTCTCAAAAGTTAGTTGGAATTTGATTCACAACAATAATGAGTGGGGGGAAATAATGTATGCCAAATACATGCATAGAATTGATTATTCCAACTTTCTTCAATAGGTGGGATTACCCTAGAGGTCTATGATATGGAATAAAATGCTAAAAAGTAGAAGTCTTCTCAAACAAGGAATTAGGTGGAAGCTTGGAAATGGCCAGTAGATTAAATTCTGGGAGGATAATTGGTTAAGGGACAAGCCTCTCATCTCCCAAGGAAACTATGGAGAAATTATAGGCTTGACTACTCAGTTCTTTGGTGATAGGGTTAGTGATTATATGGAAAATAACAATGGGATAAGGAGCTGGAAAAACCTTTTGGATTATTGTGTGCACAGGCCTGAGCTTATCCCAAGAATTTAGGAGATCTAGTAATGTGTTCAGGAGATCAGAATCCCACTCTTCCCTTGAGAGGATGAACAATATTGGTGGCTAGATAAGAATGGATCATTCTTTGTCAAATCTACCTATCATCTACTCACACTTGAAGCTCAGAATAAGGAGGTATGGAAAAAGGTTTGGAATCATAAACTCATTCCAAAGATTAACTTGTTTTGGTGGGTTGCTACCCATAACAAAATCCTTACTCAGGACAACCTTCAAAAGAGGGGGTTTACTTTGGTCAACAGATGTTTTCTATGTGGTTCTAGAGAGGAATCAATTTCACACCTATTCATACACTGTGAGTTTACTTGGGATTTATGAGGCAAAATACTTAACAACTTTGGCATTGAATGGGTTTTCAATTCTAACCTTAAAGAATTAATTCTTAGCTAGAACTCAACCTTCACACATCCCTGGATTAAGGAACTATGGAAGCAAGCTCTACCATGCTTGAGCTGGACTTTATGGAAAGAGCAAAATCATAGAATTTTTAGGGACACTGCTAGAAATGTTGCTTAGGTGTTTAACTCCTTTGCTAGGACCCTCTTGGAAAGTGTTACAACAGCTCATATTAGTGTTGCAGAGAAACCCCTATCTAAATTTGAAAGTCAAATTGTTGCCAAATGGAAGGTTTTAAACCTTATCCCTAGGCATGATAATTCCAAAATTCTTCAGAGACTTCATACTAAATGGATACCACCTAAACCTAATTGGATGAAACTCAATTTTGATGGGGCATCCAAGTTGAGTGGTAAAGCAAGTGGAGGAGGAATAATATGAAATGAAAAAGGAGGGATGTCTGCTATCTATGCTAGTGGCATGGATTTCTAGAGCAATAACTATGTTGAAGCTATGGCCTTACTTCAGGGATTAAAGTTAGCTATATCCCTAAGAATTAGAAATTTCAATATTCAAGGAGATTCTAAGTTGATCATAGATGCCATTAATAAAGCATCTAATGTTGGTATCCATCTAAAAGACATCATTATGGACATCCAATTTCTTTTACAAAAGTTTTTCAAAGTTGAGATTACCCACACCTATAGAGAAGGTAACAGGGTCGGTGATGCTTGTGCCAACCTTGGTCAGCAATTCTTAGGATGGAGGGTATGGTGACAAAGGGCTCATATACCCCCAAACATTAGAGAGATAATTCAAAAGGAGATGACAGAGCATGAATGATGCACATTGATGATGAAGATAGCTTTTGAAGGCGGTCTATGTGGAGAAGGCCATTACGGATCATGGAAGCAGTAGGTAATCCAGGGAATGCTGATAATGCAGACAATGAGAATCTTAAGGATCTTGTTAATTCTATAGTTATGTAGTTTCATCCTTTCTAACTCTAGTCTTTCCAGTGTTTTGTTTTGCTTCTAACTTTGTTTCTTAATTGTGCCATTGGTTTGGAGCTGGCATCTTTTGTTTGCCAGCCTTCCTATCTTTTTTGACTATATAGGGTTCAGCCCCTGGTTTGCTGCCTTAATTAATCAAAAACATGCCCTTATCAATTTTACCATCCTTAAAAATAGGAGAGAGAATGTCTATATAATGTAGTACCTCAAGTTTTTTTGCAACATAATGGAGACCCATCATTTAAATGGAAACTAGTCATAGTAGAGCCTTTTTGTTAACACATTCTTCTCTTCTTCTTAGGTAATGGTGGGTTGTTATTTAATGGTCCATAAAATCATTGACCAATTGTTATCCACTGTGTTTAGAGCTATGGCATCAAATTATGTGTCCTTAAAAATCCTTCCTTCTACATATAAAGTGAAATAGAGCTCCACATCTTCCCTTGAAACACTTTTTTATGTTGTCATGGTTGTGAATTTGTGGAGTTTTTCATTAGTGGTCTATAGTTTAATTCTAGATCAAATTATCCTTACATAAATGACAATCCAATCTTCGTTGGTTTTATTATAATGAGCACAGGGTCAAATTAAGGTTCTCACATTTTTTGGGGATTTTCTAAAGGTCTTTTTATTTCTTTAAGAGTGGAAGTTAATTCAAATGGTGAGCTTCTTACCTTATCTTTTGTTTAGATCGAGCATTTATACCTTTACCTTGTGTTGGGTCCACAAAATATTCAAATCTATCATGTCTAGATTATGTGGCATTATCATATCATCTCCATAGCATACTACTCATTAATATTTAAAATATGCTTATTTATCATCTTTTAGACATGTGTCAATGCTTTATTGGTTCTATTCCCTTTGAAAATTTGGCTTTATCTTGCACTATCAGATCTATTTGCATGGATCAACATAGTTTGTTGATCTCCATCTAAGAAATCAAACACCATTGGTTGATTTACTATATTCCCTATGGTTGTGTCACTTTTCACTTCTGCATTCATCTTGATATTTATTAAAATGTTAACATTGATCTCACACCATCAGATCATCTCTGACCAGATGAATGTGTATCTTGATCTACTAAATTATGTCCCTTGCTCCATAGACTATCAATTAGAATGTGTATGCACATCCATGTACTATTGATCTTTATAATATGCTCTAGCTTAAATTTATGGCTTATGATTATGATACATTTCATCTCCACATTAATCCTTAGGGATATTGAATTTTCAACCTTCATCATGCATTATTAGATCTTATTTGGCCAAATCAATGCACTTTATCAGATATCAATCTAAGGGGAAGAACACCATTGGTTGTTCAATGTTATCTCACCAAAAGTGTGACACTTATCATGTTATTACTTATCTTGGGGTGTTTTTAATTATCAATGTTGATATCAAACCATTAGATCATCTTTAGTTGATCAATCATGCTCCATCAAATCATATTTTATTACGTACCATTAGATCTTTGGTAAGGTTCATGTGATGGTGACATTTATCACCCTCTCACTTATTTAGGTTCTCCATTTAAGTCTTGACTTAACACACACTATTAGATCAATATTACTTGAGAAAATGTGTACTATTGATCCTATAGTGAATAAAATGAAAATATGTCAGGCTCAGGGAATATAAGGAACTTATGTTAAAAATTTTAGACTAAGTTTTTATTCATGTTGATAAACATGATAAAACCTTAGGATAAAAATTTTAGGCTATTTCATAGGACATAATAAAGGGGACCTTGTAAATGATAAAATACATGTCATAAAGTTTTAGCCTAAGGTTTTTGTTATATTATTAAATATAATTAGATATTTTAGGATAAAGATTTTTAGGCTAAGTTGGAACATAACTAAGGGGACCATGTGATTATCTAGACCATGATAATAATAAAATAGACCAAGGGCTTACAGGACATAAAGGGATCAAGTAAAATATTTTTAGACTAAGATTTAGTCATGTTGAAAAACATGACTAAGCCTTAGGATAGAAATTAAGCTAAGTCCATGGCACAAATAATTATTCTTGCATAAATTGTTCCCACACAAATTTGAATTTAATTCAAAAGGGACCTAGGTTAAAACATTAACATAGGGTTTTAACATGACTTAAAATAGATTCAATTAATCTTTGACAGACCAAAGGCTAGTAAAAGATCAATTTAACATTGAAGCACAAAACCTTAAGCATGTTCATTCCCAAATGAGATTCCATTGAACCTATAATATAAAAATATAGGAAATAATCATTAGAAACATTAGAAGGGGTAAAACCATGATCACTTAAAAACATGTTCATTAATACAAATGAGAACTAGGTGTGGATGATCTTCAAATAAAAATAATATACAAACATGTTAGTGGTATTCTAATCAATTAATTTTTCAAATTTAAGGTAGAAATTTTCACAATTTAAAACAAGGGTCCCCAATTTTTAGAAATGGGGGTATGTTGACCTCAATAGCTACAATGGTCATAGTTTTTAAAATCAAATAAGCAGTAGTGTGGAAAGGAAATGCCATGTAGGTAGACATTTTAGATTGAAATATGTTTACACCCAAGCATGGAGATGTGCAAACATGAGATAAAAATGTGATCTAGGTTACCAAAGAAAACCTTTCAGAATCATATTTCACCATTAAATCTTAGTCCTATGAAAAGGTTTCCTTAGTAAGGTTATAGGGTCTAGTTTGGGTTTTGAATTCATGTCTCAATCATGATCAAAAGACTAGGTAGCATGTGGATGTTCATTACGATTATGACTATATGAAAACCAATAAATGGGATTGGTTTCATCTATAGTGGATCTATGTTCAGGGCTTGGAGTAAAGGAAAAGTTATGATTATGAAAGGAGTGTTGGAAGAGACACCAAATAACATAAAGAACATATCAAGATGAAGCACAGTGCTATAATCTCATTAAGAAAATGGAGATTTTGGAGGTTGAGGTAGATAGTGGAGCAATCAATGAAGTTTCAAAAGTATTTGGAAGCTTTCCCATTTTAATGGATCATGACTCAACACCTTTAATGAGTTCTTGTCTTCTAGTGCATTTTTAAGCCAATGAAAAGGCTTGAAAGTGATTGAATGGTTAATTTATAGAGAAAGAATTAGTGTTAATCAATCAAAAGGTGGTTGGGCCTCCATGGAAGTGGTCAGACATCATTTATTTATTTCTATTTTTCTCTCATCTCTTTCTCTCTTTTCCCCTTTTCTCCTATATCTCTCATTTCTCCCCCATATAGAAGGACATTCTCATATTTTTGGAGGGGACTCTCATTTTATAAGGAGGAACCCTATCAAAAAAATTTATGAAAGACCTCTTGAAGCAATAAAGATAATCTTTACATATTCTTGCCTCTAAATTGTGTTTAGCAAGCTTGTGCATGATGGCATTGTGAAGAAGTGTCCTTCCATGTCCATTGTCCTTCTTTCTCACCTATCTTTGGTATTTTAAAGCTATTTATAAGTCTAAGATTGTGTTGTTCCTACCATTAATGGATTCTTGATATGAATCTTATAATTACTCTTTTCTTCAAGTATTGCTTAATGAGCTTAGTTTATGAAACACTTATGCAAATTAACTAGTCTATGAGATTGTGTGAGCAAGGATTATCTTATACTTCATTAGTGTTTATTTCATGTTTATGTGATTTATCATTCAAATTTGGTGCATCAAATTTTTATCTCTCTTAGCTACCCTAAAATCCCTTTCTATCCCTTTTCTAAGTAGAAAAATGAGTTTAGGTGTTCTACCAAGAGGAAGATGACTTTATCTAGAGGTTAAACCTCACTATAGGATACTCAAAACTTGAGGTTGTTCCCATTTTATGGCTTAGTTGGAGAGATCCTAAGAAAACCTCTCCAAGGGTGTAAATTCTATGCTAAAATAGTTTTTGGTATGCTTTGTGGGACTCTTTCAAAGAATATTGGTCTAGTTTAATATTGGTTTGACCAATTTGTAGTGGTTATAGCTTTCATCTTTCAGTATCTAGCAACTCTGAAGGACACTCAACAATCTAGTGGTAGAGCAATAACTATGGTTCATGCCAAAGGTAACTATAATATTAACTTATAGAGTTATTCCTTTTGAATTTGTTGAATTACATTTAAACTCAGTAAGAAGGTTAAGATTTGATAACACCGATCAACACAAAGGAAGCTTTCTTCCTAAACCAATTTCTAAGTTTACCTTCATAATATGATCTTTGTTAGGTTCTTTCACTACCATGGCAGCCCCTAGATCTTTTCCTTTTATGGGTTTCAATTGTTAGAGTCCTTTAGACCTCCAAAAATATGATCTCATTCCATTGGTAACTCTTAAAATTGTTCTTTACTTCACCAAAGAACAATCTACAACCCCTTCTGAACACCTTATAGATATATCCAACTTTTAAAATATTCATGATATCACTAAACAAAATGTAGATATTAGGTATTGTCCATATCATTCAAGGGTAAAGCCTTATAATGCTATATAAACCTTACTGCTAATTCCATCACATCATGAGGTTATTTAAGTGATGCATTGTGTAAGATATTTGAAGATAAAAGTGACCACTTGCCACTTGTAGAATAGTTAACCATAATTAAGAGGATCCCTTATGAGATTATGCAAGACTTCAATATGGGAATTCAAAAGACATGGGATAGGATTCTAATATATAGTAGGCCTACTCCTAACTATGATTTATTTTACTATATTAAATCTCTCAATAGTGATATTTTAGTAATGATTCAGTCTATGGGAGGAAACACACTACCATATGCTTATGAGGTGGCACTAAGAGTAGACAACAGTCTAGTACAAGCTAGCAAGCTTAAACATAGGCCACCAATGCCTTTGTTACTTGATATTAAATCACCTCCTATCATCATTATTCTAATTTATATCATACCACTTATGCCAACCCTTTTTGTCATACCTAAACCAAATAAAAAAAAGGCTTCAACTATTTAATCTAATGACTTTCAAAAGTAAAAGAACTTCCAAGATCTTAAGATCACGTTTCAATCATTTGGAAATGAATTTGTGAATTTGAAGAGTTGATAATACCACTTCAATAGAACTTATCAAGCTCCATATCACCTTAGTAGCAATCATATCAAGAAAATAGGCCACCCTACAAAGGAAATTTCTAAGGACAAGGTTAGCCTAACTATGTTAGGAAAAACAATTATAATCCAAATGTTGCGAGTACCTCTAATATGTTGGTCCCTACCCCAAGTAAATTTTATCAAGAATGTGAGGTTATTATACCTTGGAATAAATCATTAGGTCAATCCATTATCCCAAACACTAAGTTTAATCAGGCTTTCAATGATCAATGGCATCAAGGTACTAGTTATGGATACAATCAAGCTCTTATGGCTCAGAACATAGAAGTACCTATGATGATAAAACTAAAAGAGCCTCAACAAGGCTAGTGGCATAATGAAGGACTAGGCCATTTGGGTGATATAATTTTTAATTATGATTAATAAGAGTGTTATGCATTCAATCAACAAGATATTTCTATCCAAGCATACATTCTAATGATAGCTAGTACAAGGTTCAAAAGAAGGAACATTGATGGTAACCAAGAAGTAGTCAAAGAGCCTCCTACAATTAATCCATTAATATCAAATCCAAATGAACCTATTTTTTCTCCAAAGGTTCAAATATCTTCAAGGAATTAGAACCAAGATAATTCCTTTTGATGCAAGAACATCACTACCATTGTAAATAAGTGATCTAGTTACATGTTTTAAGTCTTTAAGAGGTGGTCAAGGTCCTAAGAATTTTTTAGGATTCTTTAAAAATTATAGTTTAGGTATCAATAAATTTTTAACATTCATACATGGACTCACATAAGGATTCATCTTAGTGGGTAGTTAGGTAGTTTTGCAATGTACAAAAGAAGTTGAGAGTTAGTTACAAAAGAAGTTGAGAGTTAATATTAGTGCAGGTGTATGGGTCATATAAGATAGAAAGAGAATGGGGATGAGTTTGAATTTATAATTAATATATTCCCCAATAAATGGAATACATAAGCATTTGTTTTGAAAGGTAAATTGTGACAATTCTTGAATTATGTATAAGCATTATTATTGATTGTGTAATGGAATATGAATATAACATTTGAATGGAAGAGATGTATTGATATATTGATGATTTTTTTGTGGTTTTAAGCATTTTTAAAAAAATAAATTTTGAGCATGCACTCTTGAAGAAAATATATTTTTTAAGTTGAGTTATTAAATAAAGGTGTTTGCAAAGACTTAGTTTTTTATAGTATGTTGAGTTCATTGATAATGCACTCAAGTTAAGACACTATTTTTTTTGTTAAAGATGGTTGAGTTTGTACATGCATTAAGAAGTGATTTTTAATAGGTTGAATGTTATTTTTACACTACAAGTGATAAATTACATTTTTAATCCTATATTTTCTTGATACATAGGCAAACTATGCAATAGTTGTTTGCAAACTTCTTGTTTCAAAGAATACACATTGCCAATAATTGTAACCATCTAGATGGTAGAAAGAGAGAATTTTATACAAAAAGAACCCTAGATAAATTTATAAAATCTTTAGGTGACCTTAAAATTGTAATTTTAGGTTTGAGGAAGTGTTTAAAGGTGAGACAAAACTTTTGAGACAATTTACCAAGCAACGTTGATATGGCCCTATTGTATATAGAGTAATTGTCAACTCGTAACTAAAGAAAGAAGCAAAGAGACTTGCATTAATGTAAATTGAAGATTAAAAGGGGTGTTTTATGTTAATTGAGATATTTTCATATCTTCATAGGGTTATGAAACCCTTTGTGAAATCTTGATAACTTTAATTCATGTCTTTATGGATGTACATAGCGATATATTTCCACACACAGTATAAGAAAATGAATAAAGACCTATCTATATAGGTTGAAAGTGTTATTTCCATGATGTGAAAATTTATATGGAGATAGTGTATCTCTATAAATATCAAGTTGGTTGGTAAAAGGGGTAACTAGCCAAGACAAATCGAGTCAAGAACATGCTTAAGACACCATTACTTTGTGTAAGTTAGAGAAGTTTGATAGTTATTTTGAGAGAGCTACATGGTCTTCATATAATAAATCTTAGAGAGGAAGAGAGATAATGAGATCTAAAAGAAAAAAGATCATATGTGAGCTTGAAGAGAGTCTTAAAGGTAGGAAAAGAGAAAAACAAGTCCCAAGTGAGGATGTGTGTGTGTGTGTGTGTGTGTGTGTGTGTGTGTGTGTGTGTGAGAGAGAGAGAGAGAGAGAGAGAGAGAGAGAGAGAGAGAGAGAGAGAGAGAGAGAGAGAGAGAGAGAGAGAGAGAGAGAGAGAGAGAGAGAGACCAAATGAACGGTCAAGAGGATAAGATAGAAGACTTGTGAAGAAAAGAAGAAAAAATGAGAATGATGAAGGAATTGATGTGTGAAGAATGACAAAAAAATAAGATGGAAAAAAATAAGATAGAAGCAAAACAAATATGGTTAGAGAGAGAAATAGATATCAAAAATGAAAGAGGCAATGGTAAGGCTAGACAAGATCTTGGAAGAGTTGAGACAAAGATTCTAAGAGTGCATAAAGAAGAAATTTAGATGGCCTCTCAAGTAGTTTATTGAGAAGAAGAGGAGACAAAAGATGAAACAATTAGCAAAGAAGCCTAGATAAAGATGTAAAGAGGAAAATAAGCCTCGCAAGATTATGACTAATGATTTATTCAAGTGTTTGCATATAGGTGAAGAATAATAGAAGCACGAGCAACATTCTAATGAAGAAGAAATTGATTGGGAAGTAGTGTTTAGGGATACAATCTTGTGTTATCCTGAAGATGGTAAGCCATTAGATGAAGATAATGTAGGAAGATAATTTGTAGTAGTACCATGCCTCATGATAGACAAGAATGAATAATATTACATCCATGAAAGATTAGAGGAGAGACAAAAGGTACAAGGTATTCAATTTAATGTTAATTTTGATAAATATTTTAATTTGAACATTGAGGAAGATGAGTTATATGCAAGTACATTAAGGCTAATGGATGTGTTAGTTAAAGAAAAATAAGGTAAAACAAAATATGATGAGGTGTTTTACACATATGAAGGTCCAGTAGTAGAGAAGGAAGGAGAAGCACATGAGGAAGTTATTGTACATGTTGAGTTACATCAAATAAAGGTGATTTATTTGTCACCAATGGAAAATAAAGGTAATATGGAAGAGTATACAATATAAGAGATATGGTAGAATGTAATGAAATAATATAATGATATGAGTATCATAGGAGACAAAGAGAGCATAATGGAAAATGAGTTGTAATTAAGGGAAATTATGATTCAAGATGAAGAAGGAAAGTTGATAGCCAGAGAGCAAGTAGTTGAAGAGGAAAAAGAAAAATTCCAAGAGAGTAAGTAGGAGGTGATTTTGATTGACATGTTTGTTACATGTGCAAGTTATTAGAAGAAATGAAATGAATAATAATTGCCAAATATTGGGAAGATGCAAAGATAATAAATGAAAGGAAGAACAACAAAGGAGAAGCCATCATGAGGAAGCATAAAAAGGCATATATGCTTCACATAAGCCATGAGATCTAGGTGGACATGATATTAGAAGAGAGATACAAAAAATAGCATCAAAGTCAAAATATTTTATAACTTGTAGGGAAATTTTCTCTTTCTCCTCAGTAGTATGATGTAGGAGCATCACTACCAATGTAAATAAGTGATCTAGTTACATGTTTTAAGTCTTTAGGAGGTGGTCAAGGTCATAGGAAGTTTGTAGGAGTCTTTAAAAATTATAGTGTTGGTGTCAATAAAGTTGTAACATGCATACATTTACTCACATAAGGAATAACCTTAGTGGGTAGTTAGGTAGTTTTGCAATGTATAAAAGAACTTGAGAGTTAGTTATAATCAGTTTGAAGTTTTCCTTTTTAATATTAGTGCTCATGTATAGGTCATGAGAGATAGAAATAGAATGGGGATGAGTTAAAAGGTATAATGAATATATTCCCAAAGAAATGGAATACACAAGTATTTGTTTTGAAAGGTAAACTGTGACAATTCTTGAATTCTATATAAGCATTATTATTGATTGTGTAATGGAACATGAATAGAAAATTTGAATAGAAGAGATGTATTGATATATTGATGAGTTGTGTGTGGTTTTAGACATTTTTTTGGAATAAATTTTGAGCACACACTTTTGAATAAAATATATTTTTTAAGTTGAGTTGATATATAAAGGTGTTTGCAAAGACTCAGTTATTTGTACATATGTTGAGTTCATTGACAATGCATTCAAGTTAAGACACTATTTTTTTTGTTAAAGATGGTTGAGTTTGTACATGAATTAAGAAGTGATTTTTAACATTTTTAATGCATAGTTATAGGTTTTGATAATAATATTAAACTCTTGGTAACTCTTATAAATATTGGTTTGTGATTGTATATATATCTTATAACACATAGTTAAAGTATAAGCTATGATTTTCAAAGTGCAATCCTACAGTATAATGTAGAATGACCAACTAAAGAAAAAACAAGACACCCATAGAGGTATTTTTAAATATAATATGTGTAAATGATATCACAATTTTAAATTCAACCATCAAAGAGAACTTAAATCCTTTTCAAAAATCCTAGATGGCTCATTGCAAAGCATTCAAACTATGTAATCTTTTATTTAATTGTTCAGAAAGCTGATTGTGTGAGGATGAATAGTTTTGAAAAGTGGTAGTCAATAAAATTAATAAAATATTTTTATATTAACAAGTGGGTTGTTTTTAATTGTGATGTTTTAGGTTTTTCATACAGTTATTTTACTTAAGGTGGTTCAAGGTGCAAGGGATTTGTGTCAGTGTGAGAAGACTCTATCAGTAAAGGATAGTTAAAATTATTGTGTAAGTGTGAAAGGATTGAGGTTAGCTAAGGGTGAAGATAATATATAATTATTTTGATAAGGTCATATAATTTTGGAAGAGTCTTTAAATGCTACAGGTGAGAAATGTACATTTTTAATCCTATATTTTCTTGATACATAGGTAGACTATGCAATAATTATCTATAGAACTTATTGTTTTGAAGAATACACATTATCAACAATTACAACCATCTAGATAGTGTAATGAGAGAATTTTTTGAAAAAATAACCTTGGAGTAATTTATAGAATCTTTAGTCAACCTTCAAAGAGGAACTATAGTTCAATGAAGTGTTGGAAGGTGAGACAAAACTTTTGAGACAATATGTTGAGTGACATTGATAGGACCCTATCACGCATGGAGTAATTATCGACTTATAACTCAAGAAATAATCAAAGAGATTTGTCTTAATGGAAATCAAAGATTAAAATCAATTTTTAATGTTAATTGAGATATTATCATATCTTCATAGGGTTATGAAACCCTTTATGAAATCTTGATAACTTTAATTCATGTCTATGCAGATGTACATAGTGATATATTTTCACACATAGTATAGAAAATTAATCAAGATATATCTATAGAGGCTGCAAGTGTGATTTATATGATTTTGAAAGTCATATGGATATGGTGTAGCTCTCCAAAGAGTGAGTTGGTTGGAATAAAGGGTAACTAGTTGAGGTGAATCAAGTCAAGAACATGCATAAGACACCATTACTTTGTGTAAGTTAGATAAGTTCAATTTTTTTTTGAGATAGTTATGTGGTCTTGGTATAATAAAAAATAAGATAGTGATCAAGATTGAAAGGTGAATGAGATTATAAAGACTGAGATTATGTAGGTAGAAAGAACTAGTTTTAAAACCAAATCACAATAAGCCAAGTAAGGTGATTAGGGTTGAAATATATTGACATACGTAAATGATATAATTGAATGAGTTTCTTTTTTTTATACATGAATTACAAGTTAATTGTTACCCCTCTGCATCACCTTTGTACCCCAAAACTCACAAGTTTAAAGTATGGTCATGGCACCCAAATTGGAAGTAAAAGTTGGTGGTTTGCCCATCAATATTGATAAACAAATGAAAATGCCCAATGTGAGTGTGCAAATGTGAGATGTACTTTCTATACTTGTTCAAGTGGATATTCTTTAAGAAACTTTGTTAAAGATCAATGTTTCTAAAATCCACCAAGTAAGGAAAATGTGGTTCTCACTAATACAACTAAGGGACCTAATGAAGGGTAATAAAATAAGGTAGTCAAACCTCCTCCCTTCTACATTTTTGTAATCATTGGTGACTTCTTAGTGCATAATTACATGGTAGATAGTAGAGCAAGTACTTTAGTGATGCCAAAGTTAATAGCAAATCAACTTCATTTGAAATATGAACCCTAACCTCAGGGAGTTTTACAGCTTGATAGATCTTCCACCAAACCATTTGGTATCACCAAAGGTCTAAACTTGACCTTGCATGCTTATCCTATTATTTTAGTGGCTCAATATGTTTTTATTTGAGATATGCCTCCTCATTTTGCTCTATGCTTATCTAGAGACTTCATAGTAAAATTTAGGGTTTATCTAGTAGCAGATTGGTCTTACATGGATTTTAGGATAAGGTATGGGACCAAGGTGTCTATCAAATCTGAGACTATTGCACAATTTCACATTGAGCCTTATGGTCTAGATAACCCAAACATCAATTGTACCATTCTTGATGAAGATGAACACCTGATTGGTCAAGAACTAAACACTCATCCTAAAGAGATACCTGATATATTCTTAGATGAATTATGGAGTAAAAATTAGATAATTAACCCTTTATAAGGTGTAGAGGAAATATACATGGGAGTTTATTGTTTTCATGTGGAAAATGAGTCCATGCCATCCCTCACTAGGCCATATGAAGATACTAGTAGATTGTGGAAATTGTTCTTTAATGGATCAAGGAGAAAATATGGGGTAGGTGTAGGTGAAATTGTAGTATCTCCCTCCAATAATAATTACTTTTCCTCTTACATATTTTAACTTAGTCACTCTTTCAATGTAGCTAAGTATGAGGGCCTTACCCATGGACTTTAATGGGATAATAAGAGGGGAATCAAGTAGTTATAATTATATGGGGATACTGAGCTAATAGTACATCAAGTCAGTGGCCAAAACATCATAAAAAATACCTTGATGAAATCCTACAAACATAGAGTGTGGGATATAATTGACTTTCAGGCCTTTAACATCCAATAAGTGTTAAGGAACCAAAACTAGCATACTAATAGGTTGGAAACTATGGGAGATCAGTTTGACATCCCAAATGCATTGAAGAAGTCCAAATTGTAACCACATGTTAAGGTGGTGGTAAGACCATCAGTACCAGGTAATAGTGACTAGTAGATTATTTATTTATTACGGTAAGAGGTAGAGTTTTCCTTAAATAATGAAGGTAAATTTCAACAACAGTATGAAGATCAAAGTGTTTGGCTAAGGTTTAAAAAGCTCCCTAAAGGTTTGGTCACTTGAAAGTTTTTTCAATGAGGGAGATCATATAAAGAAAGATAAGGTAGTGATGTCAACTAATGAGGATAACTATGAAAGAGTCCTTATCCTAAAAGACAAGATCCTCAAGCTTGGAAAGGTAAACACTAAGACTAGAAGGCATGCTTTCATTGAAATTTGTAGATAATATGTAGACATCTTTGCTTGGGAATAAAATAATGTAAGAGGATTTGATCCCAAGCTAGCCCAACACACTATAGAATTAGAGTCTAATGCCAAACCTGTCAGGAAGAATAAAAGGCCCATCAATCCCAAAATTGAAGATTTAATGAGGAAACAATTGACTAAATTAATTGAATCTAATATAATTTTCCCCATCAAACACTCCTCATAGGTTCTAACCTAGTACCTTTGAGTAAAAAGAATGGTGAAATCCAATTTTATGTGGACTTTAGGTATTTGAATAGGGTCTATTTGAAATATCATTACCCATTACCATCCATGAAGAAAATCCTTTGAATGGTTGTTGGTTCAGAATGCTTCTCTCTTTTGGATGGGTGCTCAAGATACAACTAGGTGCTGGTAAGAGAAGAAGAACAATACAAAACTAATTTCACCATAAATTGGGGCACATATGCTTATAAGAAGATTTTTTTTGGCTTGTCAAATGTTGGGGCTATTTTCCAAAGAGCCACAAACATGGCTTTACAAGGCCTATTAAATTAGATGGTGATAGTCTACTTGGATGACATAACAATTTTCTCCAAGAAGACTAGTGAACACTTAGATCACATAAGATTTATCTTTCAAAGATATATAGAATACAACATCTCATTGAATCCCAATAAATGTGTGTTTTATGTCCATGAGGGTAAACTCTTGGGACATATCATCTAAAAATAGGGATTAGCTATTGATATTCATAGAATAAGTGCCATCTTGGCCTTATCCTTAACCAAGAATAAGAAGGGACTCTAGAGTTTCCTTGGGAAAATAAACTTTATGAGAAGGTTTATACCTAGTTTTGCAAACTTGGTCAAACCCATCACTACCATATTAAATAAAAACCAAGTGTTCACTTGGTCTAATGAAGGTAAATAAACATTTGAGGTTATCAAGCAAGCCATTACCCAATCACCCACACTCATGAATCCTATTTTCTTAAAGGATTTCATATTGTATGCCTTTGTTGGTATTGATAATATATCAACTATGCTAATGAAAAACAATGGTGAAGGACTTAAAGGATATGAGTTAAGGTATACTTTTATAGAAAATAAGTCCTTAAAGCATTAAGAATCCTTAAAAAGTTTAGACCAATCTCTCCAATAGAAAAATCTATCTTATGTTGTCTCATCCTAGAGTGAGGGACTTCCTTCTTAACAAATAATTAAATGAGAAGAAGGCTAGTTGGATTATGAAGGTCATAGAATATGACATTGAGATCAAGGTCACTAATATAGTTATGGGAAAATACTTATGTGAGCATATGGTTGATGACCTTTAGGAAGATAAATAAGTTGTTTTGGTGACACAAGACAACTCATAAATAGATGCACCTCCACCCCACACTAGCTGGCTCTAGGATATGACACATTTATTGATAATAGGTGAGTTCCCATAAGATATGGATAGGGAAAAGATAAGGTATTTTAGATTTTAGTCCATACCTTAATCATTATTTGATGGTGTTCTATTCAAAAAAGACCATAATAGAGTGATTCTTAGGTGCATAGATGATGACCAAGTGACCAAGATCTTGAATTAGTTCCATGATGGGCCTATAGGATTATATTTTCCCCCAAGGACTAAAACATCAAAAGTGATGAGATTTGGTTATTACTATCCCATAATTTTTAAGGATGCCTATGCATGGGTGAGAAAGTGTTTAAAGTGTGCTCTCTTTGTAGGCAAGCAAAGATTGGCAACCCTCTACCTCAACCCAATTTAGGTGTATTATCCCTTTATGTTGTGGGGTTTGGACTTCATATTAATTATTAATCCACATTATAGTGGAGGACACAAATGGGTACTCACTACTATTGACTACTTCACTAGGTGGGTAGAGGTAATTACCATTAAAGAAGCTAATGAAACAATAGTGTTGGAATTTTATGATAGCATAGTAATGAGATTTGGTGTACCAATAAAAATAATTTTAGATAATACCTTGGAATTTATTGGCATGAAGACAAGTGAGTGGGAAATTCAGTTGGGCATCTACCTTAGTACATCCTCAAATTACTAATGCCAAGCTAATGGACTAGCAAAGTAAACAAACAAAAAATTGATAAGGATCATTAATAGGACTATGGAAGAGAATCAGATAGTGTGGCGAACAAAATTAAAGACAACATTATGGGCTGATAGAGTGACTCCCAAAGTTACCATTGGAAATTCACCATATGTCTTTATATATGGGAGGGAATCCAAATTTCCCATCTCTCTTGAGTTACCTTCCTTAGAGTTATCCCATCATCTTGAGTTTATCGAGAATGAACCTATGAGTGTGAGGATGGTAGAGCTCACGGATATTTAAGAAACAAGGGACCTTTCAATGAAAACACTAGAGTCACATCAAGCTCAAGTCAATAAATCCTTTGACAAAAGATCCATAGAAAAGGACTTCAAATAAGGGGATCTAGTCCTCAAGTGGGATTCAAATAAGGCCAAGCCAAGAAACCCTACCAAGTTTGATAGCTTATGGAGTGGTCCTTATTGATCCACAAAAGTAAACAACATAATGCTTTTCAACTTACCTAGATAGATGGTAAGGTATTACCTATCCTAGTTAGTGGCATTGATTTAAATCCTTTCTATTAAAAGAGTTTATATCCATTATATATATTAGAGTAGATTTTCATGTTTTCCTCTAAGTGCCTTGCACACATATTTTTAGTTGTGTGTTTTCATTCCCTAAGTGCCTTGGGTGTAGTGTTGGTTTTATTTATTATTGTCCTTATTACTTCAAGAGAAGGTTTTAGAAAGGGACAACCTTATATTAGTTTCATATAAATTGGAAAATAAAAATTTATGACCCCGTATGCCTAATGGATTAGACAAGGCAACTAATCTATTACATAGAAGGCATACAATCCTAAGAGGTCACCAAAAATGTTGGCCAAAATTGCCCTACATCAAGAATTTTTTCCTAGTGGTGTGAGAAGCTGAGTAGAATTATAGTTGAGAGAGTGATATAATATTTGATGGAGAGGATAGACTTCATGATCATATCACTTGTCACTTGTAATCTTTTGAAACATTTTAAGAAAGCTTAAAGTATTCATTTGGTGATTTTAAGAAACCAAACTATCATAACACATCATGCAAGAATGAACAGGTTAGTTTGGTTATGCATTTAATAAATGTACTTGAGAAGTCAACAAAATTTGAGGAATTACATGAAAATGAGGCATTTAATTCCATAAACAACCCCTACAAGTTTTGTGTCTTGATGTGTTTTCTATCTCAAGATATAATACCTCAAAAATGATCTAACAGTATGGAACATGCCAGGGGGCATCAAACTAAAGCCACAAGAAATAGCCATTTGGATTAAAAAATATTCAATAAGTTTTAAGTTAAACATAAGGCTTCCAAGAATCATGATCTTAGAAGCCAAGATTGAGGATCAATGGCACATGGGTGGTCTCACAAAGTCAATAAGTCAGAGATGTTGGATCAAGATTGATGATACATATTCTTGTGTACATATCTTGATTGATAATCCACATTCACAACTGAGGTTAATAAGGCAAAGTATCTTGAGATTAAATTCTATGGTGTCAAGTATCACAATCATGGTGATTTAGTAGATCAATGGTGCATGTTTGATCATGTAACTCAAAGATCAATGACACATGTTTAATCATGTCGAAGAGATCAATATTATGCATGAGGTCAAGAATTTAATGAGCCCAGATTCCAAAAAAGGCTACCACATGGCATAAGTATGTTAATCATATGGAGACTGATAACAAGGCCCATAGAAGGAAATAGGGCTGCTAAGTGTCACAATCTCGAATGTAGATCAAAGATCAAAGGCCAACATTGGAGTCAAAGCTAGGAGACTCCTGAGGAGATTGATGAAGCAAATTTAATCAAGTTCCAAAGATTATGAGATGAACACATGTGTCCAAAGCTATGATGGTCATAGTTTTTAAAATAAAATAAGAAGTAACATGGTGAGGAAATTCCACGTAGGTAGATATGTTAGATTGAAATATTTTGCCACCTAGGCATGTAGATGTGTAAACATGAGATCAAAATGTGATTTAGGTTACTAAATAAAAAATTATAGATTCATATATCATCCTTAAATCTTAGTTTTATGTAAATGTTTACTTAGTTAAGTTATGAAGTCTGTCTTGGGTTTCAAATTTATGTCTCAATCATGATCAAGAGACTAAGTAGCCTTTGTGTTTTCATTGAGATTATGACTATATAAAAACCAATAAATGGGATTGGTTTTCATCTATATTGGACCTATGTTTAGGGTTTGAAGTAAAGGCAAAGTTATGACTGTGAAAGGAGTGTTAGAAGAGATACTAAGTAATGTATATAACATATCAAGATGAAACACAATGATATAATATCATTAAAAAGATGGAGAGTTTGGAGGTTGAGGTAGACAATGGAGCTTCCAATGAAGTTTCAAAAGTCTTTGGAGGTATTCCCATTTTAATGGATTATGACTCAACACCTTCAATAATTTCTTGTCTTCTAGTGCATTTATAAGCCAATGAAAGGGCTTGAAATCTATTGGGAGATGATTAATGGTTAATTCACTGAGCAAGAATTAGTGCTAATCAAACAAAAGGTGGCTAGGATTCCATGGAAGTGGTCAAAACTCATTTATTGATTTCTATTTTGCTATCTTCTCTCTCTCATTTCCCCTTTTCTCATATATCTCCCATTTCTCCCCATATAGAAGGACATTCTCATATTTTTGGAGAAGGAGACTCTCATTTGATAAGGAGGAACCTTGTAAAAATTTGTATGAAAGACCTCTTCAATCAATAAAGATAATTTTTACCTGTCTCTTGCCTTTGAATTGTGGTTATCAAGATTGTACATGATGGCATTGTAAATAAGTGTCCTTCCATGTTAATTATCCTTCTTTCTTGACTATTTTAGGTATTTTCCAGATATTTGTATGTCTAAACTTATGTTTTTTCTATCATTAATAGATGCTTGATATGAATATTAGAGTTCCTTTTTGATTCATGTAATGCTTAGTGAGCCTAGTTTATGAAAATCTTATGAAAATTAGCTAGTTTGTGAGATTGTGTGAGTAAGGATTATCTTATGATTCATTAGTGTTTATTTCATTCTTATGTGAGTTCTCATTTAAATTTGGTGAATCACCTTTTTATCTCTCTTAGTTACCCTACTCCCTCTCTCTATCCCTTTTCCAAGTAGAAACATTAATTTATGTGGTCTATCAAGAGGAAGCTAGTCTTCTCTAGAGGTTCAACCTCACTACAAGATATCCATAGCCTAAGGTTGTTCCCATTTTTTGGCTTAGTTGGAGAGAACCTAAAGAACCCTCTCTAAGGGTTCAAATTCTATGCCACAATAGGACTATCCAATATAATGTGTTTCTCTATTTGTGCTATAGGAGTAGTTGAGGGGGATTATCCTTGAGGTAGCATGGTAATCGAGGAGGATGTCCCTATTGTAAGAAAAGGAGGAATAACTTTCCTCCATCCATTAACTTTACTTTGGACTAGTGTGTTAATTACATATTTTTCCTTCCATGATGTTTTGTGGACTGAGATGGTAGGTGAGTCTCCATAGGGTACTTGTCTAATAGGAATTTCCAACTATGTAGTCAGCTTATATGGCTAACTAGTGTATAATATATTGAGGTGGACACCTATTTTTTAAAATGTACCCATTTTTTAATCTTAGGGGACTATGGACTAGTTCCACTAGAAAATGAGTAGGTTATTTGGGTGATCAATAGGTTTTTAAAATACTTATTAACATATGTGTATGCCTCTCAAATATTCATAAAAGTGGTGTCAAAGATCATAGTATTAAGTTGATTTATGGTAGTCAAAATTGGCACTTTAGCTACTTGTGGTTAGTTTATTTGGTTAAATAATGTAGAGAATGCAAATAATATATTGCATTACTAGTATTTGTAAAAATTGAGGTAATTACCAAAGAATGTGGACTTGGAGTACTTACATCTAAGGGAGAGATAATTGGGGTACTAGTTTTTATAGTTACCATTTCAATGATCTAAGGTGGAGAGCTTGGAAATATAATTATGGGTGGCCCCTATACTATAATGTGTAGCTTTGATTCTACATATCCTTATCTATCTGATAGGAGATCAATATCCTTTGAGCTACGATCTCCTTGGTTTATTTCCTCATATTCTTGAAATAATTTTATCCCTCCTAATTGAGTACTTCCTTCAGTCATCCATTCATCATCTTCTTTTATTTGAGTGGTCTGATCAAATGATTATGTATATTTTGTTTTGGTCTTTAAGACACAATCCTCTTTATCACACCATATTTTATCTTCTCCTCACTATTATAAATTTGAATAGGGTATGACCCCATTTCAACCTTTCTTCTCTCTTTATTTTTATTGGGAGAACCTTCTTGATTATCTTCTAATTCTACCTTTTGAGGTGAAATGTGAGGGGTATTAGGTTTATTTTTATATGTAATTATGGGTTTTATAACAATAGAGGCTAGTTTAGTCAAAGATGGAATGGGAGTTGGAGGGACTATAGTGGTAGCATTTGGTGAGGGAGATGGACAAGTGGTGATTATTCAAATAATGATAAGTGGTGGAGATGGAAATCTATTGGACTGAGGTACTACCATTAATGGTGTAAATGCCATTGTAGGTGGTGATGAAAATGGCTATCGAGGGAATTAGGGCATTATTATTGGTGGAGAAAAAGGATGATAAGTAACATGAACTTGAGATAGAAATGAAGGAAAACTTATTTTCTATGTAATGGTTAATAGAGGTAAAGGAAGCTTGGAAAAAATACCAACTGATGTGTTGGTAATTACATGTATTTGATATTTAGTTGTATTTTTATGTCCCTCTATAATGTGTTATGGAGAATCATTAGTAGTTATGTGTATAGGGGAGATTTGAGGTGTTAAATATCCTTCTCCAATGTATGACTCCCTAGATGGGCCAATTTTTTTTTTTCTTATTTTTACTAAAGAGGGGGTCTATTAATAGGCCTAAAAACCCATTCTTCTTTCTCAATCCTCTTAGAATCCTCACAGGTAATAGTAGGATCATACTAGATCCTGTATGCCATAATCATAGACATTTTAGCCCTATGCATCCTTATATCCACCTTTGTATCATCTTCTACATTCATAAATATGTTTTCATGGAAATAATATTGGTGTCCATAGTTGATCTTTAATTTTATTTCATATTTTATGATGCATTCTATTACATTATTTATAGGGCCCCAATGTATGAAATGTTCCATTTTGAACCCAAAATACACCCTAATATTTCTAACCAATTGGAGGTGATCCTACCTTATATACTACATCCTTTCAATATTGAGAGGAATTATATGGATAAATGTTTGCTTGGCCTTCCTCAAGTTAGTATCAACACCATCTAGCAATTGGGAAATAATATCTTGCTCATTTATTTTATTAGGAATAATTCTTGGTACATATAAGGATGTCCCTTTATTCTTTCAATTTTGATTAATGTGCACTCAAGGTACACATATTTTATTAATAAGGTTGGAAATATCATTTGGAAATTGTTGGAAATTATCACTAAGAAAGAAAGACTACTCATGTAATATTACCTATTCTTTGCATATAAACAACCAATATATTTACAAGCTTATTCAAATCCTTACACCAGTCCCTAGCCACCTCAAGTACATATAGTTTACAATTTTTCATATTCATACACTAAATTTCATAGAGCACATCAAGTGGGAGAAATACATATGGCTTGATCCCTCTTTGGAGTATTGAGATGTAGGTAGTGTACCCACATAAAGGGTGTGATTACACGTTTAGTGAATATTACACACACTAACCCCAATATTTCTCAAAATTAGTCAAATAAAAATGGAGTATAGGGTTTGAAGAGAAAATATACTCTAAAAGGAGCTCTATACACTTCCATCTACCAAAACTTCATAGACAAAGTCACACAGATCTAGTGAACAAAATCCAAAAAACTCAAATCACTAGGATAACAATATCAGATGTGGACTATAGTGTTGGTGCCACTCCTATCCACTTTTGATGATCTTATACAATCATAAAATGAAGGTCATATCTTAGTTTGTGATTGTGTCCCAGTCTTTCATAGTGAATCTTAGACCTTTTCTTAGTTGTATCAGCCAGTTTCCAACTAAGTCTTCTTCTCCATCTCTTATTACAATTTTTAGAAAGGTCAAAATTGCAATCTAATTTACAAAAATTAGTAGCTTAATTATTTTATATTTATTTACTAATTTTACTACTCAGACCCTTTAACTAAATTATGAATAATACATCAATATTCCCAAAATCATTAAATCATTTGGTGAACCTGACTTACTTCATTTGCACATAAAACCCCTAGAAAGCCTAGGGTAAATTTCCTACTATTTTTTCCTATTTTTTTACCTACATAATAAAACAAAAAATTAGCATTGAATTTTAAAATTTCATAGTAATTTTAAAATAATTTTCTTTCAAACCCTAGTTGTCCATATTAGGACCCAATAATTTTCCAATCATTTTCTAAATTTTTACTAGCTTACTTAAATAAAAAAATCCATTCAAATTTCAAAATTCAATAGTAATTCTCAAACATATTTATTTTTCCAAACCCTAATTTCATCTACTAGGTCTTATTTAATCAAGAATTTTCCAATAATTTTCTAAAATTTTAGTTGCATATTTAAATAAAAAATCCACTTTCCTTTTCAAAATTTCATAGTAATTTTTTCTTTTAAATTATCTTTCAAACCGTATTTACATATACTAGGTCTCATTACTTCTTGAGGTATCACCTAACATGTTTGTAAGCTTTGTATCCTTTTTATGCACATTCCAGTTCCTTGTTTAGATTATATCTATTTAATTTTCTCTAATATTATCCAAGTTATTTTCCTTATTCCAACTAAGTCCCTTACTTCTCTTCCTTCGATATGAAGTGCAAGACTTAGTGGAAATTCTCTTGAATTTACCCATATTCATTTAACTCAACCATATACCATGGATAAACAACTAACTTAGGTTCCTATTATAATTTCTACACATCTAGATTACACCAATTTGAATGAGGATAATCTTGACAAAGAGCAATATGAGAATAAAAATGATGATATAAAAATAAATGTTCATGATCCACCACATCCGAGTCTTAATCAACTTCCACCAATTGTTAAAAATGAAGTTTTCCTCAAGAAATATTTGATCCTACAAAGTTCTCAAGAAAGAAATCAAGATCAACCTTGAGATCTTAATATTATTTTACAATCTATCAGGGAAATCAAAAAGGCTAAACAAGTTGAGTCTTCCATTCCTTCATAGTAACTAGCTATAAATGACACTATGAGGGAAACTATGTCTTAACAACCCCCTATAGCAACCCAACTTGCCTCTATGCCACCAGCTACAACTAGTACATCTTTATCTTCTAATGTGATAAACCTTGTGAAAGAGATAAAATATCTTCAATCAAAGGTGCTACATGTTGAGCAAGGTGCCTCTAGACCTACACAAGATTTGGATTCTTTTTCCCTATTGCATACACCATTCGCATGTCACATTTCTTTTACACCCTTGCCAAAAGGTTTTGTTCAACCCAATATTACTCTATATGATGGCAAGGGTAATCTAGAGATATATTTGAGAGCCTTTCATGCATCATTTTTGGAATATGTACTGAATGACTAGTTACTTACCAAGTTATTTCCATGGAGCCTAAAGGATTATGATTTACAATGGTTCTACAGTTTACTAATCACTCAATCAATGCATTCAATCCTTTAGCCAATATGTTCTTAGCTCATTTAAACATTAACATTGGTGATAAGATTACATATGATTAGGTTGTACAATAAATACAAAGTTTAAATGAACATCTCATAGACTATGTTCTTTGATATAAGACTATCTTGGCTAAGATGACTAGCCCAATGGCCTATCAAGAGTTACAAGATCTCTTTAAATAGAGTCTTCTACTAGCTTTGCATGAATCAATTATGTTTAAAATATTCTCTTCCTTCACTAAATTATGTCACACACTAAATGAAAGAGAATTCAAACTAATTTCAATGGGAAAACTCAAGTACACAAGTATCTCAGACACAATAAATAAGAGCAACAAAAAAGTCCCATAAAAAGTAAAGGTCAATGATAGCAAGAGTCAAAATCAACAAACAATTAATGCAACTTTAGAGTCTTCATAGTGAGTGGTTTTATCAGCACCTCCTTGGTGAACCTTCACCAATCTACTAGTTTCTCTATCCATAGTTTTATAGTGACTATTAGAATCTAACATCATATCTCTCCCTCCTATTTGGGATGTTGACCCAATAAAGCCTATTCCACAGGGATATAATTAGCATGCATTTTATGAGTTTCACAAGGTAACATGTTATATAATAAATATATGAATCAATTTGAGACACAAGATACATGATTTAATAGATGGAAATCATATTGATGTCAACACTTTAATTAAGCCTCCTCAGGCAAAAAAAACACAAGATAAAGCTTTCAAAATATTTTCAAATCCTTTTTCATAGAATTTTAAATAAGAGGTAGGGGACACATTATGGGTTCACCATTCATATCATACACATCCACCACTAGATACATATAGGGCACCTTTAGTTGAGACATATCCTTTGAATAACATGATTGGTGTATACAATTCTAGAGTTCTAGCTAGACCTTCCATCTCCTTCTTAGAGCAGGAGATAGTCCAGGATGATTCAGATTATCATGCAATCTTTATCAAATCTTATATTAATAATATTCTTTTTCATAGTGTTTTCATAGATAATTGATCCAGTGTGAGAATGTGTACTAAGACATTATTTTAGTATTTGGAATATTCAGAGTAGGATATTACCCTAATAGACATAGTTATTAGTGGATTTAATGGGCACATACATAGTTCATTAGGTGAAATTTTACTTCCTCTATAGGTTGGTCCAACACACATGACCATACCATTCATTATAGTTCCCAGTGTATGAGTTTTTGATATGCTACTTAGTCAACCTTAGATTCAAAAACTTCAAGCAATATCTTATATAGTTTAAAGATACATGAAATTCATTCATATTAATTAGGTTCTTATAGTTGGTAGAGTCCCATATGAGTTACCACTCACTACTTAAAATGCATCTTCTACTTTGCAGTCAGTCACTAGTTTTAGTTTAGCCACCACTTTCAATTTCTCCACCAGTTATAGTTCCTCCTCTAGTTATGATTTAGACATAGTTGAGGCATCTATCGCCAGCACAAAAAGTTTATAAATCTCCAAATATTTAAGATTTTAGATAGCTTCTAGCTACAATATTCACACCTAGGGTAGTATCATTGAGATCTCATTCATCTAATCATATATCACATGTTTAGAGAGCTTCTCCTACTACTAGATGGGTCCTTAAGAGCCCTATAGTATCATCCACTTCTCATAGCTATAGGGGAACCCCACACTCAATTTCTACTTTGGATATTTCAAATCATTTATAGAATATACAACTTTTAGAGCCACAATCTCATCATTTTCATCATGTTTCATGATCACACATGATTCCTCTCCTTGATATAAGACACAATGATAAAGAGTCTCCCATGAGACTCAATGGTTAGTATCCTCCCTTCCTCATTTACTTGGACATAGCTTATCTTTAATTTCTTGTACACAATTTACTTATACTTGATTTTATATATCTTATATCAAAAATCCAAAAATAATATAACATTTCAAAATACAAAAATATTTAAATATATCAAAACATCAAAAAAACATTTCAATTATATGCATTATCCATGCTTTACATTTTTATTACTATGCTAGAATTATATTTATTATTCTATGTTACTATTTGCCAATTTATATACATTAGCATGCTTCACTTGATCTTTTTTGATTGTGTGCAGTGACATTTAGATCCTTGATTGCTTCACTCTACCCATTAAGGGGACATCCTACTTATACATCAAGACATACATCAATATACATACCCATTGGGGGAATATTCAACATGAATACACCATCCAAGTTATGTCATTCCTACACCACACACTCTAGTTATCATGTTGATGTAAATTACTTACTAGCTTACATAGATTACCTTATCGACACTCACTAGTATATAGCACTTGTGAATTTCTTACCATATACCTAGTCTTGTACTAACATGTCTTGCATACTTTCCCTCTTGATTTTATTAGTTAGATGTGATTGTATTTCAAGTTATTACATTCTTTCCTTTCTTTCTTAGCTTAAATAGATTGTTTATATATCTGAATTACTATTTTGTCTCTTGTATGTGATTTAGGACATTTGCTAATGTCTTTTGCTTCTATTCATGTGTGTGCCTTAGGAAATTTACCAATATCCTTTATCTTTACTCTTCTATTTGATTGTGGCCCTCATGCCAACCCTTACTTATTTCAATTGTATGTGTATGTGACATTTTAACATGTGCCCATGTCCCTTATTTGTTTAGACCCTTGGCCATTTTTGTATGATTCTTTGTTCTTGATTTTTACACTTGATTTCTTCTTTGTTCTCATAATTTTCAACTCCATGATCCACATCATGTATTATCTTGATTTCTTGGATGCCATGATGAAAATCATGCTCCAACCCTCCTTACGAACTAAAAAATATCAACTGTTAACTAACCAAACTTCCTATTCCAATTTAGTATATTAAAAATGTTATTACATTATTACATCTATCTAGGCATACCCCTATTGATCTAACAATATCTCATTACAATCCATGTTATATCTTGAGATATCTTGTCCATTATTATTGATATATCATGTATCTTTGTAGCATAACACACTTGTAGGGATATATTTTATTAGGGAAGTCATTACAAGGTCTTAATTACTACCCTTATAATAGGAGGAACAAATAAGGGTTTTATTATAGATATCAGATCTCCTAATAGTCATAAATCTAGGATTTAGAATACTTAGATCAATAACCAGACATCAAACCAGTTAGAACAAACTAGGTAGACAGTGAAAATGTTAGAATAATTACTAGATTTGGCCTAAGACAACAACACCAATATTAGACTAAAATTTTGGTGCCACTACTATCTATTTTTGGTGCTCTTTTCTAAACAACAAAAAAAAAATTCTATAAACATGGAAAAAAATAGGTTCAACTATAGTTTTGCATAGTCAAACTAGTTTAGAATCATTAGTTTTTAGTACACTATTACTCAAAGAATTTAGCTATAGGGGGAATCATATGAAGCATGATGGATCTCACTTATAGTTTTAAATAAAATAGTTGATATAACCTCTAGATTAGAATCCATGTTTTAGACACCAGTGATTAAGGGAAATGTGCATGGTACATTTATTTTCTTTTCTTTTCAAGTTCAGTATTACCTCAGCATTATTAATAGTTACATGCCTTACTCCATCTTTAGGTGGTTGGAATAATTTTGGATTAACTTTCATACAAACCTAACTTCCACATTTTTGAATTGATTTCATACAAACCTAATCTCCATATTTTAGAGTGGCTAAGAGTTGCCTAGTTTTTAGCATATATTCTGCTATCCACACCATCATTTTTAGATTATAGAGCATTCAGAAACTTTAGGATCCATGGCATAAAACATACATTTCAATCCATTATCAATTTATATCTTTACTTCATGGGGAAAGTATGGATCCAAAGGACTAGCTAGCCTTTGTATTCTTGTGCCACCTATTTAGAGGGATTAAACACACGGTCCAAACATTGATTAGCACATGCATGACCACCTATCTTTACTTAGTGGGTGGTGATGGAGCCAAATGGATAGCCATTGAATTCTTGATCCACTTATAGTGAATTGAGAACTTAGCTCCATTCATGATATTAATCTTGGTACAACATCATCCAAAATTACTCAACATCATCCAACATTACTTAGAATCATCCAACATCACTTAACATCACAATAGGTTTTGTATTGGTTCACATAACTAGTGAGGTGTATTCATTTATTTCTCTTCCTCTCTCTCTTACCTAGATTTGTACATTTATATTTTAGATATAGCATATCTAGTAAGAACTAATCTAATCTTTATTTTCTCTTGCAGATTCACACTTCATAGTGTGCTCTCTCTACACACACCTAGCATCACACTTCATGGGCTTTACCCTTACATATAATTTTAAGTACGCTTTCTTTTTTTACTTTATCCTAGTATTTCACTTTGATGCATCACTAGAATAAAGGGGGGGGGGAATATGGTCATATAAAATGTGAAAATTGGTAACTTGAGTGTGGCTAATGACACCCAACCCATAGGTCCCTCTTGCTTTCTCTCATGACCGTCATAGGCATCTTTTTACTAATTCTCAGCCATTTTTAGCCTTCTAGACTTGATCCTAGCTGAGCTATACCCCTTTTTCCATGACTAATCCATCCCCCTAGGTCTCATCTGCTTATGACAATAACACCACAATTGGACTATAGAACAAGTGTCACTCCTATCTACTTTCAACACTCTTGTCCAAGTCCATTTTTGGCCCCAATAGTCAATTTATTATAGTTCCCCATCCTTCTCCTTGTTAGCCTAAAGTGATAACATTCAACCCATGACCAATAGATCCCTATAAAATCCCATTCAAATATTATTTGGAAAGGGTTGGCAATTATCACTAAGCAAGCAAGAGTACAAGCAATACTACTCAAGCAATCTTCCCTATTCTTTAAATATAAACAACCAATATAATTATAAAATTATTAAAATTATTACACCAGTCCCTATCCACCTCAATTACATATAGGTTAGCATTTTTCATATTCATACACTCAAATATATAGAACACATCAAATGGGAGAACTACATATGGATTAATCCCTCTTTAGAGTATTGTTATGTAGACAACATGCCCACTCAAGGGGTGTGGATACAAATTTAGTGAATATTGCACACAATAACCCCCATATTTATCTAAATTGGTAAATTAATAATGTATTATAGGTTTTGAAAATAAAATATAATCTATAGGGAGTTCTATAGAATTTCAGCTGTCAAAACTTCATAGACAAGGTCACATGGACTTAGCAAATAAAACCTAGAAACATTAGGTCATCAAGACAAAAATGGTAGAGGTGCAATATAGTGTTGGTTACACTCTTATAAAATTTTTATTCTCCTATCCAATCATAAAATGAAGGCTAGATATCAGTTTGTGATAGTGTCCTAGTCCTGCAAAGTGAATCTCAGACCCTGTTTCAGCCATATTAGCTAGTTTCCAGTTAAGTCTTATTTTCCATCTGTTATTACTAATTTTATAAAGGTAAAAATTGAAATCTAATTTATAAAAATTAGTATATTAATTATTTTATATTTATTTATTTTTCTACTCATACCCTTTTAATAAATTAGGAATAATACACCAATATTCCCAAAATCATTAAATCACATTTGCATGTCACTATTCCACTCCTAATTGAGCTATACCTTTTTATGCTTAGTATCTTTAGTCATGGTGTAGTGGGATTATGAAAATTTAATGGCTCTTGTTTCTCTACTTGCCTAATATTATTCATATAAAGGTATATGATGATGTCACCTCCAAGATAGTGGGATGATGACACATGGATAGATCTTATTTTTCTAATTTCCCAAGATTTTCCATACAAAGGTCTATATTTATGTCACCCCTAAGCTAGTGGGATGATGAAACATTTATGTCTCTCACTATTTATATTACCTAATATTTCTTATATAAAGGTATGTTTTCATGTCACCTCTAATCTAGTCAGATGATGACACATGGATGTCTCTCACTACTCCACTTTCTAGGGTTGTTCATATAAATTTCAATGATGAGGTCACCTATGAGCTATAAATATGATGATGCTTGATAAGATCCCGTAAATTTTATTACCGAGGAGACTCCATGAAAAATATTGTGTTGACATCACCATTGAGCTACTTATGTTCATTAATTATGCTCTGAGTTATCAAATTGATGCCACATGGCAAGAGAAAATGGGATTTGAGAGGGCCTTGGAGACATATAAGCATGGAATAACCTACTTAAGACATAACATAAATATAAACCTGAGTAAATTCAAAACATGTTAGCTTAGTTAGCCATTTAATCATACATTAAATATACATAATCATAAGTTAAAATTGAATGTAAAAAGTAAATTCTTTAACATGGATTAAACACAACCTTGATTTTCTTATAACTTTGAAACACTCCACAAACATTGAAGTAAATCTTATTGATTGCTATAAGAAAATAATAGAGATTAAGAGAGACAAATAAATTCATCTTAGCATTAGATAAATTCTTTAAGTTTTTGATTTCAAGCTCTATGTCATAGACTTTTGGTTCAAAATACCCTAAATAATAATATCTGATTAACAATGGGCCCTTATTTGAATTTTGAAAATGGGGTGTGTGTGTGTTAGGGCACATCAAGTAGTTTTGTCATCTTCCACCATAGAAAATATTATGTTGTGTATTTCTATAATAGCTCTTGATTAGTGGAATATTATTCATGATAATTTTATTATACTTTGTCTATATTATGTATTAGGATGTCATCTTTGCTCTTATTCAATTTTAAAGTAGTTGTGAATTATTATTGATCAAATATCTAAGAAATATAGATTAAAAAACATATATTATTCAGGATATACTTGTTGATGCATTGAGATACTATGTTTAGGATGCCTATTTGATGTTATTCATTTTGGTAGAATTAGTGATCCATGATTGATAAATAGTTTAAAGTTATAGATCAAATATGTGTATTATAATTTTGAATGATAATATAACCTTGATCCTTTTGTATTGCTAGTGTACTTATTCCTATTGTGTTTTGATGTATATGTATCTCCTTATACCCATTATGGTGAACCTATGTGGACCCATATAACATAATTTATTCTTATGTTTCCTCAAATATTTTATAAATCCATGAATGTATTTAAGTGAATCCACTTTTTTAATCCATTGCATTATCATGTATTTTTATGAAACTTCTATAAAAAATCATCCTCTCTCAAATAACTATATTATCATATGTTCATGTTGTATGTGATAAATTGAAAAAAGGTCAACTGTGTTGTGTGGATACATGTACCATTGTAAATGTGACACATCTTATGCCTCCCACATCTATGTTAATTTTTTCAAAGATATAAACTACATCCATGTAACTTAACCTTGTGATAAGCACTCTATGTTTTAGCCTTGGGAATATTGTTGGGATGCATATGGAGGATGATATTAATACAAATTATTTATGTCCTTCTCCCCTTGAGTGGATAATTAATCCAAATTATGAAATTGATGTGATTTTCTTATTATTATTGGTAAATATGGGTTTTAAAGAGGGACCCTACCCTTTACAAGGATCATATAGGTATGGTCATAAAACCATGTATAACAATATTTCCTACTAAAATGAACACAAATAATTATAAAACTAATAAAACAACACAAAATTAACAAAAATATGGAAACAATAGCAAGAGTGCCTTAGTGCCTAGGATATTTCCACCCATTAAACACAAAGTGATGTGAATTTTTAGTATCATGGTATGTTATAATTTTTATTTTGATTTATAATTGAATTTTATTTTAAAACCAACATTATTTTCTATTGGAATTCAATTTTTAAGGTTATTTAAATCTTTATTTCTTGAGTTTATTCTATTTTAAAATTTTAAGTTTTATCCATTTTATTGATGACACTTTTTCATAACTACTTGGCTCTCAATTTATTTAAATTATTGAGTTAAATTATTTTGAAATTTATTTCATTGATTAAATTTATAGTTTATTTCATGTCATATTGTGTATAATTTTATGCCTTATGCATGTATGTGGGAGAAGATGACAGCTTGACAAAAAACTATAGGGTGAGATGGACAAGGTTTTGGGAAAAGTATTGAGCTTATCCTCCTATCCACCAAACATGGTGGTTTCATGAAATATCTAGCTAAAGTGTTCACTTTCCTATTTTTATTGAGAGGTTTAAAGAGTATTTTTATTTATTGACATTATAACTAAAGTAATTATTCTTCTATTTAAGTTATATGAATTTTACACTCAAATGACACTCATACAATGAACTCTTGCCATAAAATGGCACTTAGCTTTGTTTAGTATGATTGTACAACATAAATATTATTTTTTTACACATAATACATATCAAAAATAAATTATCATCATATATAGTTTGGGTATTAGTTGTATTATGAAATAATATGGGTATTAGTACGACACTAATAAAATTATAAGAGGAAATTGGTGTCAACTACTTGACTTAAAACCTAGGTAATATTATCAATATATTATTATTAAATATAATTTGAATACTTAATAACATTAAATATGTTAAAATTTGATAATTTTATGCATTATAATAAGGAAAACCTTATTCAGACATTTAAAACAGAAATTTTAATATTAAAATAAAATGGTTTATAAATCTTATTTGGAAACTTTATGAAGATTAAGTGACTTGGTGAGCTAAAAAATTAATTAGTGATATTATTTAACCATGTGTATTTATATAAAAA
The DNA here is from genome assembly GCA_037957365.1 of Torreya grandis. Lineage (NCBI taxonomy): Eukaryota > Viridiplantae > Streptophyta > Pinopsida > Cupressales > Taxaceae > Torreya > Torreya grandis. The sequence continues at coordinate 645,731 of JARHVA010005803.1, forward strand.
TAAAATATTTTTTGTTGTTTTAACTATGACTACCTAATATGTATCAGGATATTATATAAACAACTTAGTTCTTTTTGTAAAAGTGTGTTTACTTTTGACAACTAGTTATTGTCTGGCTCATCAAGCACAATCATTTTATAAGAGGATAAAATGTAATAACCTCATATTTATCCACTTTTCCATTTTTGAATTAGATATATGCATCATGTTCAGTGACACCTAGTGTAAGAGTAAAATCAAATTCTCTACCCTCATTATGCAAAGAATTAAGCACTTCCATTATGTTAAGAATGTTTAGATTAAAAAAATTTAATTTTATATCATATAAAATAATTTAATTCATATGAAAATTTAAAATTATAAATTTAAAAATAAATGAGTGCGTAGGCCTTCTAAGAAGGATATGATTTATAACTAGTAGATACTCTAGGTAGCTTATAACACCTATGGTTCTAGTGTAGATTTGGTGGGATTGTGAAACTAGTTGGGGTGTGTAAGTAGATTTTTAAGGAAATTAATTAAGTTGTAAAAATATCATTTGATTATGTAAGTTATTAAATATGTGTGTAATAAAGTGGGTCTACTTATGCATGTAAACCCACATGATACATATGTAATAACTAACCTATTTATACTCAGAAAATATAGTAATTTTTTTTAAAACTAAATATTGAACATTCATTCAACCACAGTTGCTAGAATAATTTAGTTAGAAACATAATCAATAAATTCAAGTAATGATAGTTCAACATTACAATACTACAAACAATAGAATAAAAGGTAAGGTGTATAAAGTTACTATCTTATTAGGGTCATTTGCATAATCCACAATTTCATATTAAACATTGGTACTAATTCAACCATTCACATGGATTGATATGAAATAAAGCCTACCCTAACCTAGCCTAAGGATCTAGAATTGATGCCCTCTTCACAACTTGGGTAGCTTACATATTCGCTCCTCAGAATTAGGGTTTGATGTATTTCTCCTTTCAAATGTGACGGTCTCATCCACAAAACATCACCACCAAAGGGGTTGGCACTCTAAGACAAATAGGAAGAAAATTAATCATGAAAAAAATGAGCTTCTAAATCTCTGGTCTAATCCCATAGCTAAGTGACACACTCTAGCATAACATCTTGCTAATCCAGGATTGTGTGCTTACCTAAGCACTCTCACATATAAACCTAGATATAAGTAATGATGAAAGAATCCACATCCTAGTTCCATAAAAAATCACATGCTAGACACAACTAAAAATAAAAAATGAAGCAAGAAATATAATACATAATATTTAAACCTATCATTCATATATACTCGCAAGATTGTACACATGTGTACATGTTGCCTTGCTAACTTATATGACTATATTACTCAAGTAATAACCAAAAAAATCATTATAATAATAAATTTAGGTGAGAGTCCAAACATACAAATACAATATGTACCACTCAAGTATATACATCTAAATTGAAGTATCTTATGATATCCCATACTATCATAGTTCATGATCACTCTACTCAAATATTAATAACCATAACTTATATATATAGCTATGGGTCAAGATATAATGTATACAGTATGTACCGGCTAGGTACTTTTTATATTGTAAAGCTCTATGACATCCCATACTATCATAGGTCTTTGTTTTTGAGTATCTGACTCAACACCAACAACAATCTTAAACCCAACCATAATAATAAAGTAATTTAGGATTATACTATCTGAGTATACCTTCAATAACAATCTAAAGAGAACATAAACTCAAGGTATACCTCATGATGTACTATGTTATTATATAAAATTATACCCACTTGTATAGTTAAATGTCTCATGAAATAAACTACATGCAAGTTTTCATCCTTATAAGATGCAAAAAACTTGATCCTATTGTCAAGTTTTAATAATAGTACTATGTTACACAGGCTATCTGCTTTCACTAGCATTATAGTAAATCTATAGTAAATGTCACACTAAGGAACACCTATTAGGGTTAGCTTCCTATGCCCACACTCACTCCTCAAAATGACATACATATCTTTGATGTCTCCTACATGCACAAAATTAGGGATAGATGTAGTTCTACCAAAAACTACTAAAGGTATAAATATTTACTTAATAGTTCCTCATACAAATGCATATAAGTAAAAGGTATAAATACATTCCTTTATCATAGAGATAAGAGTATATGGTTTTTAAAACCCTAATACTTACATCAAATATTTATAATCTAGGACTATTGATCTCCAAAATCATTCATGTGTCCTCCTATACTGCCACACTATGAGTTTTAACTACATACAAAAAGGGTATCAAAAGGTTTGTATATTACTAAGTAAATCCAAATCATAATATTATCTTCTCAAGAATAATATATACATATATATGGGTTACATATCCATAGAGTATGTCGTAGTTCTTGATTTGAGAGTCCTTACATAACCATACCATCCAAGTATGCATATCAAAGAACTTTAACATCATGTATGCAATATCAAATATCAATAAATACTACTTGATATGCTAGTACACCCATGTTCTGTAATATTCTACTACGTAAAGTGTATCATAAGTAAAAATACATTTTAACTATGATATTTCACAATATGTAAATCATAAATATGAATTGACAATGTCAATTTGACATTACTTTGGCCCCAATTTTTAAATAACATTGGTCATACAAATTATTCAAATTCATAACACATCACTTGATTGAGTGATCCATACCCATCCAATCTTGATAAACCATCTCACTGCTTGGCTATATCATTAATGTGGCCCCATAATATACATATCAAAAAAATAATCCAAAACATAAGCTCACCATCTAGGTAAACTAATCTAATAATCATGATCAAATATATGCAATATTTGATATAATTAAGCATACTTGACAAAACCATGCCAACCAAACATGCCATCAAAAGTATATATAATGTATGATTTTAAGCATAATTTAATTATTTTTATATAAGAAGTACATTTAAAAAACAAATATCTTTTTGACATTTCCCAGAATGGTTAGTTGACTTCCCCTAAAACCAAAAAAATTAGTGAAAGGCTCTAATTATCCAAATTCCATAATTTTTAGATAACACAAAATAGGTATTGACACAAATCATCATTTTCAAACACATAATAATAGTTTCCTCACAAGTATTTATAATATTTTCATTTCATAAAAGAACCCCAAATATTAAGAAATAAAGTAAAAATCCCTACCCCTAGATAATTTAATCACACAGTTTAAAAACAATGCTGACAAGTCTATTGTTTGTCCTTGGGATATTAATTATTATTTATTTCCACAAATTTAATACTATGATATGTTTTAAATAAGGAAGATTATTATAATAATATAGGAGATTATAATTAAAGAGTTTACTAATCCATTATATAATAATCAATATAATATAATGTTTAATATTATATAAATTATTTTAACTCTTTCTCTAAAGTTACTTAGCATTCTATCTATATATATATATATATATATATATATATATATATATATATATATATATATATATATATATATATATATATATATATATATATATATATCATATAAATTTAAATCATAATGATTGAATATTTATACATATAAATTTAAACCAACTAAATATGGGTTTCACACTACCCCCTTTTGTAAGTTCACAATAATGTAAAATCAAATATGCACCAACCAATATAATGAAACTTAGGATGGAATTAAAAAGAGTAGTATTTCATGATATAATTATTAAATGTAATTATAAACCATGCAATGCCTTAAATTCCTAGATAGAATCACAACCTCCCTTAATAATATTTCTATCTAGGAATGGAGATAAATACATATTGATAGTTTATTGGAAGCACCGAGGAGTTTTCATAGTTCATTGAGATCTTTAACTAAAATAGAATGCATTTCCTCTTAAATTAAAAATGGTTAGGATAAATTATGGAAATGGCATGGCTTAAGATTGAGTTAAATAAAATAAGGTTCAAATTTTTGGCAAAGAAACTAAAATATATTTAATGATATCCTAGTCATGCTAATAGTTAAACACAAGAAACAAATGTGAAGCAACTCGCACCCCTTGAAGGAACCACAAATTTAGTGATTATGTAAAATATACAAATTTTGACTAGCATGGAAATAAATGTAAATTGGCATTGGTTTAAAGTGCATAAGAGTGAGTCTATTGAAATCCATGACTAAAATGGGATGTGGTTCTATTGAGTTGAAATAATAGAGATAAAGGAATGGTGATGGCATCACTCTTGGGTTGGGTTAAAGAAAAGAAAAGAATATAAATTTATATGGCACCAACATTAAAGTGAAGCTCAAAGAGAGAAAAAGAAAATATTTTTTATTTTTTTATGTCTATGTTGTAGGGAAATATAAAAAATACATTTTTATGAAAAACATGGGTTTTTAAAAACCCTCAATTTGGAAATGTCATGGATTTGTCTATACAATATGTGTGTGTGTGTGTGTGTGTGTGTGTGTGTGTGTGTGTGTGTGTGTGTGTGTGTGTAATTATAAACAATTCATAATAATATTTTTTAGTCTATAAAATATAAAAACCCTTAAAAATATGTAGTGTTCATTAATTCATTACTTCAAGGATAACATGTATATTCAAATCTAGAATAAATCATTTAGATTATCCTCAATCACGAATGCCTCAACCATTATTTTTCATCTTTATCATTTATTTATATTTTTCTAAATTAATCTATAATCCACTATTCTTTCATTAAAAAAATACTCCATTAAAATAATTACAGTAGCCACCTAGTAAGCTAGTACATTTTCCCCTTCATTGGAGTTGAAATTTCCTCTTTTGCTTCCAAAGCCTTATTTCCTCTTCCAAATTTCATCTCTCTTTCTCCATGTGCCTTACATGACTAAATCCTTCTCTTTTCCTTTCTTTAATATTGTTTACTCCTTATTTTCATGCCATTAAAACCAATGTTTTAGGCTTTGTTACCAAAAATTAACTGGAAGTCCCTCCTATAATTATCAGATAAATTCCCCATTTATCACTCTTGATTTCCCAATTAGTATAAAGGTAACTCAATTTTAAAAAAAAGTAAATTTATCAAAATATTTCATGCATTCCCAATTAATAATCAACTCCACTTGATAAATAACATATAAGTCTTTTAAAGTATGAGTTCATCCTAGTATTTAATTAAGATTTATACTCTTACTTAATTTACATAAATAAAATGTTGAATATCACCATTTAATAATTATCTAATATAATTAAACAATTTAAGATTATAATAAATCTTTATTTTGACAAATTAACCATAGCAATAATACTATTTTTTATTAATGTATCCATAAAATCAAATATCTAGTTTCCTAATTTGCATATCAAGGCTAAATCTTCACATAAATGTAATCACATGTACCACATCCAATGTGTCACAATGACATGTATGACAAAGGGACAATATCTCATTGGACTAAAACCTAGTGGAGGAAAATGGGATGTAACAACATATAAGATAATTGAATAAAAATGTAAAAATATTATGGGCCTTTCAAAAGAAGTTAATGAAATGTAAGAAATATGTAAGAGTGTTTTATTTGTGCAAGTAAACCCATATGGAAATTTTAAGGAAACACATGGGTATGTAAGGGGAATTAAATTATTTTTTAATAAGTGTACTCCATCTATTAATTACATTTGGAAGGGTCTTGTGGAATAAATTTATATTTAATCTCCCACCAATGACTCATTTTGGGGTTGACTATCCATGGTTGGGAGTTTGGGGAGATGGAGGTTGAAATCTTATAGTTGGAGTTTTGGGGGCTTGGGTTTTTCTTTGAAAGTGGGGGAGAATAGGTGGGATCCCTTAATCGAGCCTTACTTTATCATGTGAATGAGTAGAATAAAATTATATTACTTTTCTCACTCTTTGATAAGTAGTTAGTATAAAAATTTATTCTTAGTATCAAAAGATAATAATTTTTTAATAAAAATGGAAAGTGGATAATTATGATATGAATGGGAAAAAACATGTTTTGAAACCTTCTCTCTCTATTTATTCCTCAAAGTTTAGGATAACTTATTCATTTGAAAAATAGCTTGGAAAATTGGTTTCTTCTTCTTTCATGATTTGAAAAGAATAAGAAACAATATTTAAATGCTTTGTTTTCAAAAAAATAAATTATAAATTGTGATTATGATTTTTTTCATTTTACATCCATGAAGTATAGATGTAATTATTCAACCAAAAAATTGTTTTACTAATAAATTATGATTGTCCATATTCATATAAATTTATTGAATTATTTCCCTTATTTTTGAAACAAAAGTGATTTTTATAAAATAATAATATGTGTGAGAGAGATAGAGATAACAAATAGATATAATTATTATAAAATATATATTAGAAATAATAATAAAAGTACCTAAATATAGACCTCAACTAAGGCCTAAGTATTTATTTATAATTAGGAAAGGTGGGGGGAATGGATACCGTAACCCCCCCCCCCCCCCCCGCCATATTTATTATAATGGGGAGGGATTAGGGTAGCATCAATGGCACTAGGGATGACACTACCATCTTTGATAGTTGTGAAGTGTGGCAGGGGGTCATGACTAAGCCACTCCACTATTTAATCCACAGTGGGGTTTGATTTCCCAACTACATTTTCATTGATTTTATTTTTTTATAAGTATATATTTATGTTTATATATATGTATAATAACCACATCATAAATATTAATATATACATATATGATTTTATATGTGTATATACATTTATATCTTAATGAATATGTATATAGATATTCATATAATAATAAAATTTATATATGAGGGTATACACATTTGAGATTATATTGTATATATTTTTTGGAAAAAAAATGTGGGAGATTAATCTTTAGAAAATGAGTGTTAAAATTGATTAATTATCCTACTACATTCTATCTTTGAAATCCAAATTTGTGAGAAAAAGGAATAAATAATCAAACCCCTCCAACTTTTTAATGGTTATTTTGATTTAAAAATTAAATGTAATAAGCCACTAAACTATTTAAATATTGATTTAGATTATATAATATACATATCCTACATGTAAAATATAGAAAATAAATTGAGCTATAAATCGTAACTCTCAATTAAATATGAAAACCTAGATCAAATCTAAATTATGTTGACTATATAGGGTGATCACTGACAAAAAAATAACTAGAAAGATATTTAAACTATGTCATACCTAAAATCATAATTCTAAAATGAATTGGGATAATATTAGTCTAGGGTGGATAGGGCCATATTTAAACCTTTTCCTTAGATTATAGTAGTATCTAGATTGACTATACATATGATTTTCCTATTTCGGTACATGTACTTATCAGATGTAATTTTTGGGTTATCTATAGGTGTTGATTTATCACTTAGAAGCACCTAAAATATAAAAACCCTAGTTTATACACATATACCAAATGGAAATTAAATAAAAATAGGGTAATTAGGCAAGGATAATAATTGAAATATCATAGAAAAACCCCATGTAATTTGAGTGTTGCTTAAATAACCCAAAAGGGCCTTAGGATGACATAGTTCTCCCTCATAGGATTTATATGTAAATATAAATTATTCACTATATGGATACAACTAAAAAATTAACTTGAATGATTGAAAATAAATTCCCTTGACTTAAAATAAAATAAATTCAAACTTGGTCACTGATTATTAGAATAAATTAGAACTTGAAATGGAAAGATTAGTGCTATTTTACTAAATATGTAGTAGAATTTGCCAAATGATTGTCATATAGATCCAATGATATATTAAGTGACCTTGATGTGTTTATATATTGTAATATTAAATATATTTATGTTAACCAACTTATCTAAAAGTGAACGATGGTTGACATGGAGCATCTCAAATTTGAAAAGTAATTGTTGGATTATGGGAGACAAGGTCGCACTAGTAGACAAGACTAGGTTACGGCCATGTTTGACCTAATGCAATCTTATCCTAGAAGATTAAGGAATAATACAACATGGATTATAGGAACATATAAATATAATATGGAGATTAAATGGGATTCAATTCACTATGTAAATAAAGGAAAATAATAGTATACCATTCTTAGATGTCATCCTCCAAAAAATTAGATGGATATTTAGTAACTGAGGTTTATAGAAAAATATGCATATAGATTGGTACCTTAAAATAGACTCCCACCATGACCCTTATCAAAATATGGTTTTTATTAACTCTTTTTCCACTAAATTTTTCAAAAATTTAGACCCTAAACATCTTCTTCAAGAAAAAGAACATCTCTTAAAAGTGCTCCTTTAAAATGGTTATAAAAGATGGGATATCAATAAAGGCTTCACTAAATAGACACTAGAATACTTGGGATAGCACAAAAAACATAAAAATAACTATAACATATATTAATCATGTTTTACATAAATTATCTATAACTATGAAGAAGGTTTTCATACAGTTTCAAACCTCAAAATATTCATTATAACAGTCTCAATTCAACTTAAGATTTTTTAGATCTGAATAGCAAGAACAGAGTTTACATTATTCCATGCTTGTGTAAAAACCTTATGATGGAAAGATAGGTATATATTTACATACAAGACTAAAATAATAATTGAAACACATTATTCACTCTAGGATTAATTCATCCACTCTCGCAAACCATTCTTTTTCTACCAAACACCATGTTCAATTGGAAGAAGAAAAGATGATCATCCAAGAAAAAAACTATCTAAAAAGAAAATTTAGGGAAGCAATTTAAATTGATAAGAGACCCATAAATTTTAAAAAATATAAAGGGTTTTACATTGGTAATGCTTGGATACCTATTTTAAATCATCTTTAAAAATATTACCCAAAAATAAGTTCTGGAAATTGAGCTCATTGCCTTTCTTTGTTTGTTCTTTAATTTGCTTTGTGAGTCAACCATTAGATTTGAGGTATGGAGTATTCTATTTATATTGGTTGAATTAGATATATTTTTCATCATAGTAATTCATTATTCACTTCTCCCTAATGATGGATACATGTATAGTATTTAAAACTACATGTTGATACTAGAAACTCAAATTCTAAACAAGCAGTCCCACAAAAATCTAAAAAATACTATAAAATAGGGACATATAAATTATGTTTAAATAATTTTAAGGTAATGAGTATAATAGTGAATTTTATAATAGATATTTAAAGTTAAAATAATGTAAAATAGGTCAAGCAAAGTAATGATGTCAAGATTAAACGTTGTCAAGCATTTATTGATTAAATTTGAGTGTATATATTCTCCCCACATTTATTCTAGTGATGTAATGAAGTGAAATTACTATAGTAAATGATATGTGAACCTAAGTGAGTATACACACTTTTTAATTTTATGTGAAGTTTGATTGTTCAAGGTGATTCAATTCAAAACCTATAATAATGTCACTAAATTTAGTTATTATCCATATTTAAAAATTGAAAATCTAAAACTTAAAATTTGAAATTTGAAAAGAGAGCAAGGAAAGAATACATATGAAAGAGTATGTAATCTAATTGCCTTATAATATTAAATTAGATAATTTTTGTACCCCCTTATTGAGGTATGTGGATAAATTTTAAACCTATGTTGATTGAGAATGATCAAGTCTCATATGAATACTAGTGAAATCCCTTGATTCAGAATGATTGTATGTTTTAACTCTCATTTTAATATGTAGAGTACTCTATGAAATAATTGAAGGTGTGGAACCACCAAATATGACTCACTACATTACAACCATAAATTTTGAGTGACACTAGACTCAAATACAATAAGAGAGTGGGTGGAACCACCACATGTGGGTCTCTAAAGTGAAACCATAGACATTAAGTGTCATTAGATTTTAACATGTCCCATATGAAAAATGAGATGAATCACACCCTTACAGATAGATCTAGATTCCATTTGAAACTTTTGTACCCTTAAAACTTTTGAACTTTTAAAAAGTTAAATTTGAAATTTTCATTATAGAAAAATGAACGTGAATTAATATCATTCTCCATGTATTTTTACTAAAATGATATAGAATTATAATTAAAATTGTAATTATTTGAAACCTATAATTTGTAAATATTTTAAACATGCCCATGCATATGGTATATGTAAATATGTACTTAAGTAACTATAGAAATGAGTTCACATGCATGTCATATGCCCCCATAATCTAAAAATTATGAACCATACTCTATTATGTCATTAATATTAAATTATTTTTCTCATGAGGACTTTATTTCTCAAGGCAAGTCCATTGTGATGCCCCCCTTTTGACATGAAATATGTAGTTTACAAGTCAATAAGCTCAAAATAGAACTATATAATATGTGAAAGATATAATCATGTATTAGTATGTTAACATTTAAAATGTATTGCATCATTATATTTAATATATAATTGATTTTCATATATAACATGCATTAGATAGATATAAAACTAAATTGCATAAGCAACATGTGCATGATATGTATCATGGTAAAAGAATACAAGTATAAACTATAAATAATGCATGATATCAATTATAGAATGATAGTAACAATAAATGAACATGAAACTAATGTCATAAAATGTGACATGGTTTACATATAATGTCACACATAAGCCCCAATATCCACATACAAGGGACACGTGAATGTCACACAAAAAAACAAGGCCAACAACCACACCAAATGGCATGAGAATTCTATAAAATCAAGAATATGTACCATTTTCACACACAAGGCTAAGGGACACATAAAATAATCAATCAAGTCCTAATTTATAATGTATTAAAGTAATAATTTTGAAAATAAGTATAGATCAAAGGAAACTAGTTTATATCAACCATATGTATCAATGTCATTGTTATAAAATTGTAAATCTATGTAACACCGTGTAAAGTATGAGTTAAATAGAAAAACACTATATGATAGACAACTCAACATTGTATAAATTTCTTGGATAGATACAACATGTTGAAATGTTCATAAAAAAGAAGAGATGCTCTTAGTTTAAAATAATTATTGGGTGAAAAAGAAAGATCTATATCAAAAAACCATGTAATGTTATGTCTTGTATCACACTCACATACCTCATAAAAATATTGTGTATTAGAAACTAAAATATGCTATTTATTTAACATGAAATAAATAACATATGTAAATAAGTAAGCTATCATCATTTGAAAATACTATTGAGGTTCTAATTTTGGAATTAATTTTTTTATACTTTTAAAATACATGGATTTTTTTTAATTTTGAATAATTTTTAGTTTTTTAGAGTTTTTGAATATTTATAAAAAATTAAAAATGTTTAAAATTTACCAAGAATCAATGTTTTAAAAATATAATAAATGGGAGTGATTTGAGCAATCCATAATAAATTGCTAGAGCATAATGTGGCAAGAAAAAAGGCAAGAAATATTCCCCTAATGCATGTGTAAAAGATTCATAGCAATGCAACAAAGATTGTTGATATATATTATAATGTACATGCCATCCCAAGGGGAAATGTGTGCTCAAATAGATAAAAGTGATCATGTAAGTGAAAACTAAGACATAACATGATAAATATGCCATAGTATGCAAATGAACTACCATAAATAATGTATATTATAAGCATTGTAAGATAGGTGTCTTTGATTGTTCAAATCAATTTTAAAATCAAGAAGCAAAGTTCTCAAAATGAAAATAAATCCAAGAGATAAAATAAAGATCAAATAAGGGAGAGAAGAATTAACAAAAAATAAAATATCATGATTTAGATATGGAAGAGAGAAATTAAATTATTACAAAAATGATGCTACTAAAAACCAAGGATCTCATCAAGTGGATGCCTATGTATAGGCCATATATCAGTAGTATCATACCAATATTATATAGAATTATGATCATAGTCATCAATGTAATTATCATCATATGATATAATTAAATTTTTAAGTTATCCTTGAAATTACGATTTGTAATTTTGATCATATTTTTTATCCGTGTATGAAAAAGTCATTACACCATAAAGTAGAGTTGGCTTCTAGACACTATGTTTATTTTGAATATGTTCATCATTGTTAGTATATTATATGCTATGTTGAAATAAATAATAATTGTCTCAAATTAATTTATGCTTTAAAATTTTTATTTAAAGGTATAACCATTTATTTTGTGGTCTTGGCCTTATCTTGTTGCTTTATGCATGAATTAAATATAATGCTTGATTCCTTAAAAACCACTTTGTATCATTAGAATTTTTAGGAATATTTTTCTTTGGAAATTTGTTCAAAATAAACCTTTTCAAAAAAGTTTTTTCTTTCTTTATTATCTTGAATTTGTTCTTTCAACTATTCTATTAGTATTTATTCTTTTTGAAATACTAATTTTTCACCGTGTTCTATATTTAATCTCTCTTACTCTAATTTTTATTATTGATTATTTTCTTGTTTTGAATTTTCCTTTTGTATCTATGTTTTATCTTTTTGTTCTTTTTGGATTTTTTTAGGAGATTCAATATAAGTGAGTTGATTAAATGATTTACTTGTTATAAGATCACCAATATTAATGACATTTTGTATCTTGTTCCTCAAATACATTTAAGTATTTTTATGATGCCCATACATTCTATGATATTTACAATAGTATTTTTATATTCATATATGAGTCATAAAAGGTTGTGTGATCAATTTTTTTCAAATCACTTATATTCTAATCTAACTTATATTCTTATTGGCCATTTAGATACTTTGTGAATCAGTAATTGTAGATGTATATTGTTTGTGAGGCACATGATAGTTACATGAACATGTATATAAATGATTGACACTAACATATTTTGGATTCTTAGTGTATTTTATATTATGTTCATGTGATGTGATCTTTTATTTGAAATATTGATTTTACTTTTGAAATTCTTCTATTAATTTTCTCATAATGACTATTTGATCTTGGATGCTTCACAAGTACAAACCCTATGTATATATAATTAAATATGTATACAAACACTATCAATAGGATATATGGGAGGTGGAGGATTAGGATTCTCCTTTTTTTTGAAGATTTATTCTATATATGAGTTACGTGTTTCTTTTTGATCAATAACATTAGAATAATTATCACTAACAAGAGATGTATTTTAATTGTGTGGTAATTATATGCTAATATTATAAAATTTTGGTTCAAGAGTAACATCATGTGAAGAGAAGCATGAGGTGGAAGTAGAGGAAACATAATAAGATCTGTTAGAAGTAATTCCATAGATCTCAATTGTATCTTATGATTTGCTAAGGGAATAAGAATTAAGTTCATCCTCATTATTGATAAAGGGGAAGAGCTATGACATGCAAGGTCAATATCCATTATTTGTAAAGGAGAATAGATAACATCATAATCATCATCATCATAATTATTCACTTTCACTTCAAATCAAGGAAATGTATTATTTTATTCTTTATTAATATCTTCCTTATTTAAGATTATTTATTTTACTATTACAAAAGAGATAAAGTACATTATCAAGGTGGAAAGAGAAGTTGGTTGTGAAAGGATAAGGTTCCTCATTTTTGATGGTAGGTGGTAATTTGATAAAGTGAGAATATTTAATTTTAGAATGTTCATTATGATCTGATTTAGTATTCAATTAAGAAGGTGAAGGAGGATCCTTAGGGGAATCTAAAGGTAAATCCATTGTGGAAAATAAAGATGAAAGCAAAGAGGAATCTAGAAGTGTATTCAAAAATGAGACCAAAGAGAGACTAAGAGGTGAATTTGAATAAGAGTTTAGATGTGAAACCAAAGAAGAATTGAATGGTGAATTAGTTTATACGTAATCTTGTTCCCAAGTTCATAAAAATAAAATTGTTTGTTTATTACTATATCCTCAAAATCATAATCATCAATAAGGCTCCTTCCATAAGTTTTTAATTTTGATAGTTTATCCATTCATTATCATAAGTAAAAGTCATTACATGAGTAGATAAAAACTTATATAGAGAATTAAAACCAATAGAATATTTGATTTAACTATCCATGATATATGCAATGAATTTAAATACAATAAATGTAACATATAAAATGCTTATTTCTATCAAGTAATTGGGAATGTAAAAAAGAGATAATGGCTATGAATATAATATAAGAAAAAATCAATATATCATAGGTGATATAGGAAAGGATTTAAATGATTATTTTTACTCTTAAATATACTTTATCATTCATAGATTAGTGTTGGCCATATATTTTAGATTAGTAAATACAAAAGCTAAGCCATACCTTAGCACACTATCTCATCTCTAAGTGTATGGTGAGAGTAACTTACATAGGAGATACACTCCTCCCATGTGCATCATAAATAAAATAGCTAAAACTTCTTATTATGGTGTATACAAGGTACCATATGAGTTTATGACATACTAGGATGTAAGGCAAAACTAAAATTTGTGTAAATTACTATCAAGGGCCTAGGTATTGGGAAAATGTCCCTCACTTTATATAGTAAAACAAGACATGATTTAGCCAAAAATGTTATATCTTTATGTATATTTTATATTACAAAACACAATTGATAAAAAAAGAAAAATTTAATAGAAAAAAAAAATTAAAAAATATTTTTATATAGAGATCAACAAAATTTAACCCTAGGTTGAAATAAAATGCTTCAGTGTTAGATGTTATTTAAGGTGATAAGACAATTTCTTCATTGTCAGATTAAGATCCATGGTCAAAGAATATTGACTCATAGTTTCATATTTATATCTAAAGTTGAAAATAATTTTATTTTAATGTTAAGAATTTACAAAAAAAATTATGAAATCCTATGACAAAAATCAAGGAAACATAAAGTAGTGTTCCAAATAAATTACGGTTTCACCAAAATATTTAATGATTATTTTTATTTAACTGGTAGTGAAATGTAATAAACCATGAAATTATTAGAATATTTATTTATATTATAGAATATAAATAACTTAAATTTAAAATATAGTAAAATATAGAAATTTAAATGAGCTATAAATAATAATTTTCAATGAAATTTAAAAACCTAGCTCAAATATGATTTATGATGACTATGTAGGTTGATTGTTGATGTGAAAATGACTAGAAATATCTTTGAACCATGTCACACCTAAAATTATAATTATATAATAAACTAGGATAGGAAAAAACTAGGGTGGATAGGGCCACATTGCCTATCATTGGACTATGGTAGTGTCTGAGTTGATTGTATAGGTGATTATCATGTTTGGTACCTATGTCTATCAAAGGTGGTCAACTAGTTTTCTCCATGTGAAAATTTATAGCATAAAAATACCTAAAATAATAAACACTAGTTATTTCACATAGATTAAATAAACATAAAATATAAAAATTGGGGAATAAGGTAAGGGTAATAGTAAAGATATCCTAAAAAAACCTCACATAATATGATCATTGCCTACATACCCAAAAGAGCCTCAGGTCGATTAGTTATTCCTCCTACAATAAGTTTGTGAATCTTGATTATTTTTTATATGGATTCAACTAAAAATTTTACTTGAATGATTGATAATTTATACCCTTTACCTATAATAAATTATCTTTAAAATTTTCCTATAACTATTGGAGTAAATTAGAACTTGAATTGGAAATATTAGTGCACTTTTGCTCAATGTGCATTACAATTTTTCCAAGTGATTATGAGATAGATCTAGTGATGTATTGAGTGGCCTTGATATGCTTATATAGTGTTAGATTCTAATTTTTTTTTTTCCAAATTTTATAAAATCACATGAGGGATGACATGGAGAATATAAAATTTTAAAAGTAACCTTTGGAATATGGGAGACAAAGACACACTAGTGGACAAGGTCAAGTTGTGGCCCTATCTAACCTAGTGTGGTCTTATCCTAGAAGGTTGAAGACTATTTTAAATTGGATAACAATAATAATTAAGCATAATGGGGATGTTTAAATAATATTTTCAGTAATTAAAAGACAATGAGTAGAATAGTGAAGGATCTCATAGAGATTGCAAGTTAAGGAAATGGAAAATAGGCCAAACAAGGTAAGGATGGAAAGATTAAGAATTTTCATGCACTTAAAGATTAAATTTTAGTTTATACACTAACACACAACCCAATGAGTAATGTATAATAATTCAAAACTACATTAGAAGACTTAATGGATCCATTAGGTAGGATCATTTAATCACCTATTCTAAACTTGACCTTTAAATCTAGTATGATGTTCTCTTGAACCTATCAAACCTCTTCTAAAATAATTTATTCCATAATAAATTCATTTAATATAATAAATCATAATTTTAATTTCACACTCTTATACAAGATAAGGATTGGTTATTTTATGTATAGTTATTCTTAAAATATGCCTTGGTTAGCTTAATATTACTTAAACTAAACCCTAATTTGGTCATAATAATTATAATCATCCATGTATAAATTAAAATGATGAGAAACCTATAAGACAACTATAAGACCTAAGTGGGGCCCAAGTGGTAGTTTTTACAAATGATAAATCTTACCATAAGGCTAAGACTTCCATTTAAATAAAATATGTTTAAATTAAACTCCTTGGTTTTTTAATGTGGACCCTATATTTAAAATAAGATAATGAATTAAAAAAATTAACAATTTCAATCAAATAAATAAGTTTGAGTGATTTACCACTTCTTTCTCAACATAGAAAAACACCTTTAGAATTGACAAGAAATAAATAACTATTGTTAAAAAAATATAAATATAGAATTTGAAATACTCTTAAAATGAGTGGGAAATATCATATAATCAACTAGATAATATTTATTATTAATAGTTATAATTAAAATGGGCTGATTATGGAAGACATTTTTACAAAAAACTTATTGAAAATTTTATATGTTGATAACATTAATTGCTCAGAAAATTGATTAAATCCAAAAACATTTTCTCTAGTTTGGCACTAAAATAACTAATCACTTCCACTTGGTTGCATGGGATAGTGTTTCTCTCCCTAAGTAGCATGGTGGTATCAGATTAAGAAGGATAAACATCATGAATAAAACACTTGTAGTTAAAATAGTTTAGAGATTCATTGAAGAAGAAAACCTTTGGATGAATATCCTCAAGGCTAAATATCTTAAACAAAAACCTACTATTTCTCTGTTCTATGATAGTACCTATGCTTTAGGTTATGCTATTTGGAATATGATCACAAAAATTATGGACATCATTAAGCATGGTCACAAATGGAAGATAAAAAATGGAAAAAAATTAGTTTTGGGAGAACACCTGGTTACTTGATTTTCCTTTGTCTTAGCTTGAACCATGATTTCAAGTCAAAGATCATATTCAAGTCCTCTATGGCACCTTTATTTTATATTATTTTCAATTTTAGGGTAGAAAAAATATGGAAGCATCTTCATGCCCTAAATGCCACCTTAGAGTATAATACTATTATCTCTGATCTCAACTTACTCCTCCTTTCTGATCACATTTTGAATCCTTATAAAGATGACTCTTTATCTTGGGTGAACATCACATGTGGTGAATACAAATTTAGATATAGTTATCTCATAATTTTATCTCCTAATCTTTCTTATTTTCCATGGATTATTATCTAGGATAAAGAGCTAACTCCCAAAATAAACATTTTCCTATGGCTTTACCTTCAAAATAAGATACTCTTGTCAACCTTGTTAAATGTGGTATTTCCTAGGTCAATCATTTCTCTCTTTGTAAATATGACCTTAAATATATTCCCCACCTCCTTCTTCATTATCCTTTCATACATCACATTTGGGGAATCCTCTCTAAATTTCATTCCTTTGGTCTCATTTGACCATCCTGGCTGACTCCTAGACTACCTGGGTCTCTCCCTTTTCTTGAAAGACACTCAAGAAGTTATGGACCCTATCTTTCCCACATCTAATTCGGGAAGTTTGGAAGGAAAGTAATAATATAATATTTAGAGACCCCTTTTGTACCTCTAATAGGGTTTCTCTAAAACTTTTTAGCTCCATCATTGAAAACTTTGAAATATCAAAAAAACTAAAGTAGTAATACATCTCATAAAATGAAGAATGTATAGCTAAAAATTGGTTCCCTTTTCTCTCATTCTCAGCTGATATTGATCCAAAGTTATCTATCAAGAGAAAAACTAAATAGATTCCCATATCCTAGGATGAACTAAACTCAACTTGATGGGGATTTTAAAGGTATACCTAGTTTATCTGGTGGAGGTGGTGTGTTTCATGATGAAAATGGTAGTTTACTAGCCACTTGTGAAGGTGAAATGGGATTCTAAACTAATCACAAAACTGAGACACTTATAGCTCTATGGGGCCTTTAGGTGTCTAAGTATTTTTTTGTCACCAGACTCCTAGTGTAAGGGGCCTCCCCAAACAACACAAACTACCTTAACAACTTATCTAAATCATACTGCACTATTTATTACATCATTGAAGAGATCAAGGCCTTATACAATGAGTTGATGAGGTCATATTTCAACACATGTACCATGAAGGTAATCATTTAGCATGTGCCTTTGAAAATCAATGGGTCTTAGTGATTGAGTTCAAATTTTGGACCATAAATGACTTGCTTCATAATGATTGTGTTAAAATCATTAATAAAGACACACCTCCCCATTTTCTATGATGCTTGTGTCTTTCTCCCTTTTCCATATTGCTCATATGATTTTATCTCATCATCATCCCCAATTTGCCTACCATTTATCATGTGTTCTATATTGATTATTTCCTTTATCATAGCATTTCTAAAACTCTCCTTGTTATTTCCTCACCCTTTTATCCTTACTCTCATCTTTCTACCTTCCTTTTCTTTTTACTGTGGATGGGGAACTCAATAAAATTAAACCCATGTATTTTGATCTTCTCAAGAAAGATGAAATAGTCTAGGAAATAATAAAAATAAGTGGCCTACCCAGATTTATTTCTAACATATATGGCTATGATAAGCTTCTCTCTTACAAATTTGATGAAGCCTAGGAGGATAGGGTGGTCATAATCAACAATGTTACTATTAAGGTAACTAAAGCCCTCATTACACAAGTCACCAATCTCAAAGTTGAGGATGTAAATTTTAATAAATTTAAAAGGAAGTATAGAGAGGAATGGGACAATTTACTCCTAGATGATGAGCTCATGCTAGAGTGCATTGGTGGCTTCCTATGGAAGGATGTTCCCACTCCATTTGATCGAGTTGTAGAATAAAGTATGTGTTATATCACCTTGGATGGGGTTAATTCCTAAATGTGTATCATAGGTGCTCTAGAGTTTTCAATAAATAGTTCTCATTTCTAAACTTAGAGAGTCCATTTCACAAGTGGCATGTTGTGACAATCCTACTATCTTTTGTTGAATAGAGGCAAAGTAAATAAATTATTCCACAAATTTATATTAGTTGGTGGTTGGGAGCCACCATGGTTTAATAGTTGATATTTGATTTTGAAGGTGATATATGCTATTTAAAGTGAATTATGCTCAAACCTAATTCTAAATCTAAACTAAGATGAACATTCACAATGAATCTAGTCTAAGGTGAATTGATAAAAAAGGAGTAAAAGGAATGGTAGGGTAGAGAAGGGATATGTTGCTGATCTTTAACACAAATATCATGACAAAGTTCAATTTTTGTCTCAACATGAATTTAACCAATATATGATATGAAGTAGCATACGCTCAAATCCTATCACACATTAGGTAAATATCTAAGGATAGTATGAAATAGTGTAAATAAGGACCAAATTGACTTTAAATATTCACCCTTGCAAGAAAAAAACATTAGCACATATGCAATAAAGGTAAATAAAATGAAGTAAACCTTAGAACTTTCAATTAATCTAGCATAAGCACAAATTTAAAATCTCTACACTATAAAGATGCACATCCAAAATTCATAAGGACCATTCAAATATGATGTTTAGACCAAACAAATGAGAGAGAAACCATAATAACAATTCACATAATCAAAATAGACAAACTTTGTAGAACTCTTTGATTTGTATTAATTTGCTCAAAAGTTACAAAATAGTTTTTCAGCTCAAAAAATCTCTTTCAATTGGCAATACCTCTTTATATAGACAATTCATGAGGTATGTTCATTAGTAATGACAAATTATATTTTTACATGTCTATAGGATAGTTTTCCTTTCTATTACATTCTAGAACAAATGACCTTTTCTAATATACTAATTGTTTCATGTAAATTTTCACTTTAAGTTCTAAGAAAGAGAAAAAAATAAACTCAATACAAGTTTGGTTAAAAAACCTATTTATTTTTATGCACGTTGAATTAGAAGATTGTGAAGAGTTCCTCTTTGGCTTGGGAGGATTACCTGTAGATAAGAAAGCACTAAAGCAATATTATTTGTTAGATAGATAGTTGGGTGGATTTCATAACGATAGCTAGATCCTATAAGTGAGAGCTTCCTTAAGGGCTGTTAATCCACATGTTTTAAATAATTAAGTTCAAAATACTAGAAAGAAGGTACTTGCATTAATAACTAAAAGGTACTAAAATTGAACATAAGAATGATTACTTGGAAAATAAACTATAAACAATCAAATTAGTGATAAACTAATTAATACTAGTGTTAATGGGTTGGGGTATGCTTTAGAAAATTTGAAAGAGGTCTTTGACTGATTAAAAACACAAAAAAATAGGTTTAGTTGAGGGTAAGTAGGTGAAAGTAGCTTATTATTTTTTAGTGACACAGTGACCATCGATAGTTAAGGTGATTGTTAGTGGTTAATATGACCTTCAATGGTTGTGAAGACCATCAGTGGTCGAGTTAACCATCGATAGTTACTATGTGAGTTTTGGGTTGTTAAATTGTTGAATAATGTGATCCGAAAGATTGATTTTGGGAGATGGGTAAGGACTAGACTAATTGCAAAATGGAAATAAATTATGTAAATCTTGAAAAATAAGTACTTATCTTACTAGAAGTTGATTGGGTGAGTGGTTTAAGTAGTTATCCTATTGGTAAAATCTGGCTTGATTCTAACAAAGTAACGGTACTCAAGAACTTGGTTGTGAGGTGATGGCAAGTTGGCTCTCAATGTGATTATTGATGATGTTTGATAACATTAATGATGCTAATTAACTTAAAAAATAAAACTCCTAAATCTTTGAGCTCCTGATAATTATTTCAGATGGATTTGACCTCTCAAGACTCTCTCTCTTATAGGCATAAGCAAGAGGTAGAATTGAATGTGTAACTAGGCCATCAAAATATAAATTGTCCATACAAAGGCTCGTAACAAGATTTAAACAAGATATATTTAGAAGATCAATGCGGGTGGTTTGTATGTACTTTGTTAAGGAGGTGGATCCTAACCATAATGATTAAGTTTTCCCATGGTGACCATCGATGGTTACCTTGACCATTAATGGCCAAGTTCCAAATAAAAGAGGGCCTAAAGGCTAGGTTGAGTTAGTTTGTGAAACTAGGTGAAGATGGGTTTAGTTAAGCCAGTTAAGCCAAATTAGTATAGGTTGGTCCCAAGAGGGTTCTAGCTAGGTCCAAGGGGATTTTTGACATTTAAAATCATAGGTGTGAATATTTTTAGTGTCTACTTTTTTCCACTTTTTTGTTGTGTGGATTGCATAAATGAGCTAAAAAAGAAAAATTAATTATAAGTCAAAGGTTTGATTACCCTAAGATTAGGAGGAGTTGTTCCCCCTCAAACTAGGAGTTGATGAGGTAAAACTAAAATTGGGTTGAGGTTTGATAAATGGTAGTTGGTAATGGAAATGGGTGAATGATAGGTTGGGCACTCAAGACACAAACTTGCACACAAATTTTGATAAAAAAATGTGATCGCCAAGATCTTGCATAGACTAGGCTTCCAATGGTACCAAGAAGGACAAGTGACAAGTTAACCACGTGACTTCCTATAGGTGTGGTGGTTGGGAACAATTGTAAATGCAAGACCCCTAAGCAATTTTTATTTTTTCAATGGGTATCTAAGGTAGGAAGTGCTCTTGGAGAAAACACAAATGAGTCAAGTGTCATAGGTATCAGAGGTAGGAAGTGATCCTATTGAGACACAAGTAGGTCAGTACATGTGAGGTGGTGAAAAATTCAAAAAGGGTTAACATGGCAATGTTGTTACTACAATCAAAGGACTAGGCAAAAAGTGTCACAAATTACCTGCTAGATGTGCCAAAATAGACCAATGATGAGGTGGTTGGGTTGGTTGGAGAAGGGAATATTTAAAAGTGGGGAAAAATGGTAGTTCAATTTGAGAAGCATCAAATTGGGGTTTCTTGACCATTGAAAGTCATGGTCCCAAAAATGTGACCATCAATAATCACCTTGACCATCAACGATCAAGAGAAACCCTAAAAATCCACCAAGTAAAAAGTAAAAAAAAAAATTACATTTACTCATTGTAACTTTTATGTTGTGTTGACTTTGATTTAGCAATTATAGCATGTGTGGAGAGAGTTCTTGTTGAGTTGGTGACTACTCATTAGTTGGAGGAGTGTGGGTGTGATTTTTATGGGTCTAAGATGTAGGGAGCATATGAACATGGCCAAAAAGTTGTTTGTAGGCTCTGACCATGGCATAAGTTAAGGAATGAGGTAGGTGGTGTATTTAATTGATAGTTTTTGGTTGAAATTACTTGTTTTTACTACTCAGGTAAGTAGGTTAGTATAGTTGGTAGAAGTATTTTGGGCCCATTATGCCTTGGGTAGGTTTTTGTGGGTCTGGGATGAATTTTTAGGTAAATTTAGAAATTGACAGGGGGTAAAGTTAGGTTGGGTAGGTAGTATGCTAGGTGTTTGAGGTAATTAGGATGGTGTTTTCATAGTTAAATGTTTTATTTTTTATAGCTAGTGTTTGAGTGTTCTAGCCATGAAATACTGATAATGACTATCAATGGTCAAGTCTAACCATCGATGGTTGACACCCTATAAAGTAGGGGTGTTTGACTATTGTCATTCACCATGATCACTAGTGGTTGGTTCAGGTAGGCAGTTTTTAGGGTAATTATAGGGGTAGGGTTTAGGGTTGTTGAGTTTAGGTCTAGGTTTAGGGTAAAATTAAGGGTTAGGGTGAGTTTGGTTTAGGTTTGGGGTAAGTTTAGGTTTAGGTTAGGCGGGTAAAAATCTAGGGTAAACAAGAATAAAATTGACTAAGCCAAGTTTTTGATATGATGTAAGCCAGGGAGTAGATTTAGATGCATGATTTCATGCCACACGTCTTCCCTGAGATACACATGAGGATGAATCTAGAGGATTGGGCACATATGGAGGAGGTAGGGCTAGGAGCTATGAGGCACTACCAACATGTGTCTTGAGACATGTCCATGGTCATAGCACTCATTGAGAGATGGGATTCTATTATGAACACTTTATTGCTCTCGATTGGGGAGATGACTATTCTCCCTAAGGATGTTTATAGGATTACCAAGATCCTACTGTGTGGTGAGGTGATTTATCATATCAAGCATGAAGAGCGAGAGTATTTTCTCAAGTAATTGTATGGGGATGAGATCAATCAGGTCTAATGGCATGTTGGGGGATTTTGGTACTCGGTGTTGTATCAGAGAGCTCCAACTAAGAGGTGGTTCATGACCATGCTCATGATCATAGTGACATGTTTTGGGCTTTTGGATTTGAGTAAAAGGAGGTTTCCCTAATTGTTATTGGGGGTTTTGGTGGAGTTAATACTTAGCAAGATAGTATTTAGTTGGATCCTTATTTTACTCATGTAGATCTATAGGGAGATATGGGGGTTTTATCACCATAGGAGATATGATATTAGTATCAACTTGGTTTTACATTATTGGGCCTATGAGCATATTTGGGTGCTAAGACTAGTAGGATTGTCATGGGCCAGCTATACTTAGATAGAGTTCTTTAATGGCTTCATATGATGGAGGGATGATATGGTTGCATTAGTTGTAAGAGGTGGTGCCCATAATGTTGAGTGGTTTAGGGGTGCATTAGGTGCACTAGTGGTTGGAGACATCACCTAGAGGTTGTATATTTAGTTTTTGATATGGATAGGGTATATGAGGTAGACCCTTGCCCTTTAGAGCTACAAATGGATCATTGGTAGGTGAGAGGGGGAGGTGGAGTTACTCCTACTTGATAGGGTGTCCCAATAGTTTGGTTTGATATAGGGTATCCCAAGCCCATATCCTAAGTACAAGAAGGAGGATTTAGAAGTTTTGTTGTCAATGACCTAGCTTGCTCTCATAGTTTTAGATGGTGGGTATGAAGAACTCCCTATTAGGGCTCTAATATATGATGCTAGGTATACAGATGGATATATGGCTTGGTATCATCCCATATATGTAGCTATAGATGCTGGTGGAGATGATCAAGGCATGAGGCTGATAGATGTATATCTAGTTGGTCATGATGGATAGGTAAGGGGATTTAGATATAGCCCAAGCACAGGTACAAAAATTACAAAGATAGGTGGCCACACTTTAGGGATAGGTTATGATATTATAGGCATATGTGGTGACCATGATTGGTGAGTGAGATTAGACAAGGATCTCTCTTGGGATGGTGACATAAGAGAGAGACTCATTAAGGCAAAGGGTAGGGGAAGCTATAGTAGTAGTGGGAAGACCAATAGACATAGTGTTATGGGTACACTATCTATCCATTATATAGGATCTCAGGTATTATGAGGCCATAGAGTTAGCATAGCTTCCTCTTGAAATGAGATATGGTTAGTTTTAAACCAAATTGGTAGGGGGTCCCTCTATAGCTACTCTAAGATAGTGGACTTCTATAGTGGGCCATGTAGGGACACTAGGGGGGCCACCACTAGATGGGAGTGTAGGTGAAAGTACAAGTAGAACTAGTATCAATAGTGAAAGTGAAATTGGGGCCAATGGTAGTGGTTCCCCATGATGATGTTTTAGACATGTTTTAATATATATTGGTAGTGATAGGTGTACACTATTTTGATACCAACTTATGTGTCGATGTAATGAGATGTACATGTTTTGAGAGAGAGGTTATAAATTATTACATGCATTATTTATGATGACATTATGTATATGATGTATGGTATTATATATTATGTTATAGATGATGTATTTTTATGGTTTACATGTTATTTTGGACATTTATGTTTATGCTTATGGTTGATGGTCTATGGTTTCTTTCATATGCATTATGAGATGTTGACTCAGTAGCTTAGGCATGTGATGTTTTAAATATAGTTATGATGCTTTGATTTTGATCATGGATATGATAGGATGTGTTATGGATGGATATATGGTATATGATGATGTAATTGTTAATGGATTTAGTTATGTTTATGATGATGTGGTTTGAATGATATATATTGTGGTAATGTTAATGATAGATTGGTAGACAACATATGATATTGTTCATGATGTTTTGATTATTGATTTTATTTATGCTCATGAGAATTAATTAGGATATAATATATGTTGACATGATATTGTGATGGTAGATGGATATGATTATTTTTATGGCATGATGTGATATGATGCACTTTCATGGTGTTTTGATCATATATAGGTAGATGATGTGGTTTATGGATATAGCTCATAATGTTATGCTTGTGATTTGATAATTGTTGTTTATGATCATGGATATAAAATATGGATATGGTTGAAGATGTGATTAGAATACCTAAAGTAATTATATAATAAACTAAATGTTTAGGATGGTGAGAGGAATCATGAGAGGTACGTCTACATGAACTAATAAAAGATAAGAAAAGAAACATGATGCCTCTTGATTAGTAAGGACAAAAATGAAACTTGGAGTCAAATTGGCTTAGTGAAAATAAGCCTTTCAAATGCTTTGCATTAGCATAATTTGGTTTGTAAATAGGCATCTTGATCACATTAGATCAAGTAAGCTCATAATCTTATGCATATGATATATGAAGGGAGGGTAGGTGGAACTAAAACCTTTTGTGAGATTATCATGCCTCTTATATAGGCTTCCAAGAGGATAGTATAAGCAATTTTATGCTCATATATAAAGTGTAGATTGATTGATGTAAGAAGTCTACTTAGGAGAGCCGATTGTAGCTTTCTAAGATTATTATTTTTAGAGAGCTGATTATGATACTTCTTATTGATTTTGATTTTACTTATGGGTTATTTGTTATTTTAATTTTACTTAGGGTTGGGGAAGCTGATTGATGTGGGAAGCTTCCAAGAAATTGCTAGATTTTGACAAGTGCTTTACTTGTCCATCCTTCAAAGGAGTGGTTTAAGTTTATGTGCCTAGTTCAAATGCTTGTGATATTTATCTTTCAATGGAGCAGTCCACCTTACATTTTATAATTTTAGATGAGTTTTCAATAGTTGTCCTTCAAGGGAGTAGTTTGGGAATGCTAAGAATGACCCATGATTTGGTTGTGACATTGATATTTCTTTTGATGTTGTTTTAATTTACTTTAAATAGACTTGATTATACATGCTTAAGGGGTTACCTTTATGAAGGCAAAGCTAGACGTACAAGAAGGTTTAGTAGGTGAAAAGAGGTGTAGGTGACAATGGCCATAGGATCCAATCTCAAGGAGATGAGAAGCACCATGGAAATCATGCCATAGGATGAGCCATGGTACCCATAGTTCAAGATTAGGATATGATTGTGATGGATAATCACATGATTTAGCTATGGTTGATTGCCCCTAAAAAAGGGAAATAAATATGGTTATAGGGGATGATTTTAAGTTAGACTAATGGTGATTATGATCCTTTTTTAATAATAGAAAGGATGTAGATGTGAAGCATTGAGAGGCTTAGGTTATAGTTTACCTTTGAGAGAGGAAAAATGATAATCTCTTGATCCATAATTATGGGTTACAATGTAAGTTCCAAGCCAATTAAAAGCAAATTTTCCATTTTTACTTTTCTCTATATTAGTTACCTATTGATTTTAATTGAGGACAAGATCTCCAATATTGAATTCACATGCTTTTAGGTGTTTGTTATAAACATGCTTGATTCATTATTTAAAGACATGGAGATGAGAAAGAGCATTTAAATGATGCTCGTCAAGTATCTCAAGTTGGGATAAACATTTTTGACAATAATCATCTTCTAAAATAAGATCACATAAAGATATGTGAAGATAGGGTATTTTCACCTTGAGAGGCAACATAGCTTCACCTCCAAACATGAGGTAAAAAGTTATAGCACCTGTAGGGGTTTAAATTCTAGTATGATATGCCCATAAGGTGAAAGGGATGTGAAGGTGCCAATCCCAACCTAAGGCATTGACCATTTTGGTAAGCATGTTGTTAAGTGTTTTGTTAGAGGCCTCTACTTGTCTATTTACTTGTGGATAATAGGGTGATAAAAAAATAAGTTTTATACCAAATACATCACAAAAGCCTTGAAATTGTTTATTTTTGAATTATTTTTCATTGTCAATGATGATATTATGGGGAATACCAAAGTGGTAGATGATATGATGGGTGATAAATTTGATAATATTTTTAGCTTTTATCAAGATAAGAGGAATAGCCTCCACCCATTTGGTGAAATATTCAATCATAGTGATGATATAGTGATGTCATTATGAAGAGTGGGGGTTAATTTCACCAATAAGGTCTAGACCTCATTGCGAAAAGGCTAGAAGTCGGTGGAAAATTCAAGGATATGGATGGGTGTGATGTAAATTAGCATGTTGTTAACACTTGACACAGTTTTTAACATAATCATAATAGTCTTGGTTAAGGGTAGGCTAGTAATAGCCTAGGAAGAGGATGTGTTTAGTCATAGTGAATCTACTAAAGTGACCCCCACATATACCATCACACATTTCTTGATAGCATTAGATGATTTTAGACCATAAAGGTAGCAAAATAGGAGGCTATCAAAATCACATTTATAAAGGATGCCTCCCATAATGGTATAATGGGAGGTACTCTGAATAAATGCGTGATGGGCATTCTTAGAGAGGCCAAATAGAACTATGCCAAGGTTTAAGAAGTTAAAGGTACATTGATACCAAAGTTCAACCTAGGTCTCCTTCACATTAAAGATGGTCGGAGTGTCTAACTTGATATAAGAAGGTTTGATGAGGTGATATATAATGACTGATATCTTAGAATCTAATGGTATTGATGGGATCTAGGAAGAAAGAGAAGCCATGGTGTGAACAAACTTATTGATAGATCATGGGGTGGTTTGAATATGGTAGTATTGAAATTATGTCAAGAGTTTTATGATTAACTATTTGTATAGTTGCAAAATATCATTCTTACACTAGTAGATGCCATTGACTTGATCGACCACAAGTTAGGAGTCACAAAAGATGATTGTTCTGACTCCCAAGGCTAATATGGTTTGGAGACCTATTACTAGGGTTTCATATTTAGCCACATTGTTGGTACATTCGAAGTCAAGTTTAAAAGATAAAGGAAGTGGTTAATTGATAAGGGGGATAAAGATGATATTGATTCCCCCACCACATTGACATTTGGAACCATCAGATAACATGGTTACATGATTTTTAAAATCTACCTGGGATAGGTTTGTGATGAAATCATTTGAAAATTCAAGAGGAGGAGGTTAATTTCTTAGTAGGGGTGTGTCAACCAACTGGTCAGCAATGACTTACGTCTTAATGGACTTTTTTTGGATGAATTCAAGGTCAAACTTAGCCAAAAGCATGAGCTACTTGGCCATACATTAGTTTTGGTATGGCTTGGAGTGCATATACTTGAGTGGAGTAGTATTGGTTATGACAAAAGTTTTATGGTTGAGAAGGTAGTGGTGAAGTTTAGTGGCCATGAATGCTAAGGCCAAACATAGTCTCTCAGTATGAGTATATCAATTTTTGTAGTCTATAAGGGTATGAATTATTTAATAGATGGATTGATATTTTTTTTGTTCATATTGATGGGCAAACATTGCCCCTAGGGAATGGTTAGTGGTAGAGATATAAAGGTATAAATCTTGGTTATCCTTAGGAGGTGTGAGGAAAGGTGGAGATAGAAGGTATTCTTTTAGTGCATCAAAGGCCTTTTGATAATCGACATTCCACTTGAAAGAGATGTCCTTTTTCAAGAGGCAATGAAAGGGTTGACATTGATTTGAGAGAAAATAAATAAAGTGATGAATAGATTAGAGCTTCCCTTACAAACTATGGAGTTGCTTAAGATTGGTTAGAGGTAGCATCTTAAGGATGTATTTGATCTTAGTTAGATCAACCTAGATTCCTTGAAGGGAAATGATGAAGCTAAGGAGTTTTTTTGATAAGACCCCAAAAATACATTTCTTGGGATTGAGGTGGACATGGTAATGGATAAGTCTCTCAAATATAATATTGAGAATGGCTAAGTGGTCCTTACAAAGTTTGGATTTTCTAAGGATAACATCCATATGGTTCTCAATGATTGTGTGGATAAGATCATGGAAGATGTAGGTCATAACACATTGGTAGGTTGCACCAACATTCTTAAGATCGATGGGCATGACCCTATAACATAAAATTCCCCATTGGGTGATAAATGAAATTTTATGTTGATCTTCAAGGGTAATAAAAATTTGATTATAACTCAAGAATCCTGATATGAGAGACAACATCTCATGGCTTGCTGTAAGATCAATAAGTTGGTCAATGCTAGGTGAGGAAATTCATCCTTTGGGTAGGCAAGGTTTAGGTCATGAAAGTCCACATAGATATGTAGTCCCCTTGTGGATTTAGTGATAGAAACAATGTTCAAAACCCACTAGGGATAATCAATGGGTTGAATGAGGTCGATAGAAAGGATGCATTGAAGCTCTTCTTTCATAATAAGAGTTATGTGAGGATGAATTCATTGAATTTTTTATCTAAAAGGCTTGGTATCATGATTGGTTACAATGTTATGGGTGTTAATGGTTAGGTCAATACTAACCATATCAATATATGACTAGGTGAATACAATGTTATGATCTTGGAAAAAGGTATAAAAGTCCTAAACTTCCTTAGGGGTGAGAGATTGGCCTAGTTTTAAAATATGAGGGTTGCCCAAAGTGACTATGTCAATATATATAGTGGATTCATTTAACATGGTTGAGGTATTCAGAGGTAAGGATTTATAGATGGAGGAATTAGGTGCACCAAGGTAGGTGAGAATAGAATCATCATCTTAGAATTGGACAGTGTTAATGGTAGGAGAGTCTTCTCCCACCAATTCAATATAGATAAAAGGGATTGATACTATCACCCCTTCCTTTTGATAAGTTAGGGGGCTAAGGGTAATCATGTTGATAAAAAAAGTTAGGTGGGATGATGTTCTCATCCTCACACTTAGGTGGATGGGGTGTTGGTGAGGAAGGGGTCTCTTCTACAATAGTGGTAGGTTATTTGTATTTTTTATTATTGGGTAGAATGAAGCCAAGGATATTATTATTGTGAGGCTTTCAGGTCTCAATTGAGATCAATGTGTGTGTTCCATGATCATATCATCTTAAGCTAATCCTTTCCAAGCACACCTATGATGGTATATTTTGGTGAAGTCTGTGTTGTCCAAGTAAGAGAATGTAAAGGTGAATAGTTGTGGGGAAAAAGGGGTCATGGTAACATCAAGAAACTTATCAATTTGCCCATAGATAAAATGGGTTTGATAGATCAGAGGCCGCAAGCAAGTAATGTCTCTAATGTTGGGATCATAACCTAGTTGGTGGTTGAGTTTCCCATACTTTTGGGGAGTAAGAAAAACATCGAGGGTAAAGAGCTAGTATTCTTTGAGGGTAAGGTAGTGTAAGGTAGATTCCAAGGGTTCAATGGTGGGTATTTGGTCCACAAGAATAGAGAACTAGTTGATGCCACTATGGAAGGAGAAGTAATGGCTTCATTTTTTGTGGTTGAGGGCTTGGAAACAGATGCTTGGGGTGTTATTATTGGAGGTAGGAGGATGTCATTAGGTTGGTAGGTCATGTTGCATGCTAAGAAATGGCTTGGGTCAGCTTTTATGGTAACAACTTGACTCTCATTCTTGAATTTGACACAATGGTGAAGAGTAGAAGGTATGCAACCCATAACATAGATCCAAAGTCTCCCTAGAAAAAACATTTTACTAAAATTTACCTTCAACCAAATAGAATATTTTGAGGAGCATACATGGTTTGAGATGAATGTGGAGGATAATAGTTCCCAAGGTAGTGGTCATGGTATCATTAAAGGATCTAAGGAAAACTAAAGTTTGGGACATGACATTATGTAGTAATTTGAGTTGGTTATAGGCATGGGAAGAGATGATGTTGATTCTATCCCCACCATAAATCATAAACTATTTTTTGTAGGTTTGGTTGTTTTGGGTGGTAATGAAGAGAGGAGGATCTATATCCTCAAGGTGGATAGAGGGTATCTCTGAGTCCTTGAAAGTAACAAAGGTGGAGAGTTGGAGAGCACCTATAAAGGCCTCTATAGGTGGGGAGTCACCTGGTTTGACCTTAATAGTTTACGCAACCTCTATCATGGCCTGATGATGGTGAGGTGAGGTGGAAAGAGCTCATAGAGGATCGTCTTAGCTAGATTTTGGTGAAGTTGCTTAAGAATGACCCTCTTGATGTATTTAGAGGGGTTAGCCTCAGAGGTACCTAAGATGGTAACTTTGGGCTTAGCTAAAAACATAGAGGTTTGGATCAGGTTTAGTTTAAGATGAGCTGGGGGGTATGTCCATGGAATGGACACTTTGTCCTTCCATTTATACTTTTTTTGTGATTATGTGACCATATTAATGGTATGGATAGATGGGAAATGTGTGATAGGATGTTGGGTAGATTCTTCATCACTCTAAGGTGAGAGTGGAGGATTAGGGATGCATTGTTAAATGGTTGTTTGATGCATTGGTAGAGGAGTAGATGGAAGTTCATCTAATAAAATATCATCCTCATCATATAGATGATGGATAATGGCCTAGAGATCTTTGAAATTATCTATGTCATTCCCAGGTGTCTTATGATAGTAAAAAATTTGATGGTCATTATACCAAGTTGGTTTCAAACTAAGAGGATTGAAGGCCCTGATAGGGGATAAATTGAGGTAAGAAGCTTGTAATAGCCTTTGAAAAATGGTCTTGTAGGATTCATCTAGAGATGGGGAAGGTTTAGACGTTGTGGTGTTGGTTGGGAAGATGGGAATGGTGGTAGCAATGGGTTTTGTGAGAGAGGTTTTAGGTAAGGTGGTGTTTCTAATCAATGGTTTTGGTTTGGGTATGCTAGTTATTGGGGTGTTTGAGGTTGATAGTCTAGTTATTGGTAATCTAGGAGGACCAGTGCATCAGATATTAGGTGGGATAGTGTAACCAATAGAGGTGGGTGACATGTGTTAAATGGATCTTGATTTTTAAGCAAAGTTGAGGGATGGGACCCCAAGATAGAAGGCAAGGTAGAGGGAGGTAGAATTCTATCCATGTGGCTCTTCAATAATTTCTCCCCCTTAGTTGGTTTGGGTTGAGGTCTAGGTATAGGATTTGATGAGGTTAATTCCACTTTCAAGGATGGGTGAGCCAAGCTTCATGTTGGAAAGGCACCAAGAGTTTTGAAAGGTTTGGTTGGTGGTGTAGTCGTTGGAGAGGTGGTTGTTTTAGTTGAGTGAAAAGGTGAGGGGTTGGTAGAAGTTCTGATTAATTTAAGAGATGGTGTAAAAATGATGCATTGGTTGGTTAAGGGCATGCTAGAAGGTTTGGGTTTGTTGACGTAAGGAAGCCCTAACTATTTCCTTAAAGTGGATTGATCCATGTCTAGATTTGTGACCATACCTAACTTTTAAATGTGTTTGGAAAAAAGTTTATATACTAGTCTAACCTCCCAGGTAGTGGGTGTTAAGGATAAACCTATGGGATGAGGAGAAGGATTGGTAGCCTCACTTATTTCCTCAAGCAAGAGACATAAGTTTGGATTGGGTGGCTACTCTATGAGGGGTGTTTGTGAAAATGTTTCTCCCTTGGGCACGATATCCATAGTTGTGGTTTATCTTGTAGTTATGGGAGATGGTGGGTTAGGAATGGTTTTTTGTTCATATAGATTATTTAAAGGGGTGTTTAATGATTCCAAAGACTCTATGAGTGAAGTTAAGGAAAAAGGAAACTCCTCAGATTGGGCCTCCAAAGGAAGGGAAAGTGAATCCACCACCTTAATGGGTGAAGTGGGGGAGAAGAAGGTAGGTGGGATGGTAAATTCCCCATTGATAAACATATCAAGGGCCATATTGACCATGTGGGAATCATGAGAACATCCAGCCTAAGTGTCCTCAATTTTGGTTGGGGCATGGTTTGAAAAAGGCTTCCTAAAGATATCAAGATCTTGATTTTGAGGGGCATTTGGATTATCCAACATGAGCTCCCCTTGTCGATAAGTCTCTAAAAAACATTATTAAAAGTATTACATTGACTAATGTCATGTCTAATTACCCAATGAAAAGCACAAAGTTCATTCTCATTGTACCAAGTAGGTTCTATAAAATAAGAATCAAACTATTGAGGAGGTTTGATGGGGGGAAGGTGTATGAGGTTAGCTTTTAGTAGTTTCTCTAGAACTGAGGCATAAGATTATTCAAGTAGAGTGAACTATTTTTGGTTTCTTCAGTTTGGGTTCTTTGTGTTTTGGTTGAAGGTAATGGGAGAATTTTGTTAATTGATATTAGGTGGAGGGGAAATTTTAAGGACAAATACATTTGTAATTCCCTTACTCTTGGTTCTGATGTTGGCTTGGTTGCCTAGTTTGGAGGAAGAGGTTTTGTTAGTCTTGAAGGTAGAGTTCTTATTTCATAACTTTAATCTTTCCTTGTTTATGGCCTAATTTTCTAGATTACGTACCATGGTAAAATCTTCATCAAAATTTCTAAAGCTTTGGACACACACTGTATAAGATATATGTTTGGCATAGGATAGAGAAAAAAGATCTATGAGTTCATGTTGAGGCAAGGAAAATGAAATTTGATTAATCAAGCTTATCTAATGGGTGATGAAATTAGGAATGGACTTATTATCAAATTATCTAATAGAAATAGAGATCAGTGATAGATACCTTCTTGGAAATGTTAATGTAAAAGTGATCTAAGAAGACTTGAGCTAGTTGAGTGAAAGAAAATATTAAATGATCAGTAAGGGCACTATACCAGTCAAGTGTTGGGTTGGATAAAGACATGGGGAAGGTTTAGAGGAGAAGGGCATCATTATAAGAAATCATGTAACATGCATGCCTAAAATCCCTAAGGTGTTGTTGCAGGTCCTCCTTGATCTAAAATTTTGCAAATTTTGAAATCTCCCATTGAGGAGGGTAAGTTTTAGATTAAGGTAAAAATAGGTTTTGAAGGGACCCCGAAACCCTGAAACAAAGGGAGAAGGATGAAATGGTAACTTCCACAGGCAAAACCTAAAACCTACTTCAAATAAGTATCAAAATCAGGTTTTACATGGACCTAAAACCATCAAAAAATAAAATCAAAAGACAAACCCCAGGTCTTACAGAGACCTGGAAACTCCATAGTAAAGAGGATACAAAAAACCAGGTAACGAGACTAGAAATTACATCCACCTAAAAGAACTTGGATCTATTCTTCTAGTTCCAAAATCATCTTCACTGCTTCCTTACCTTTCACAGCAATGTCCTGAATGGCAGTAGCCACCGACTTGGCTCCCTCTTGCATTGTTTTCTTTCTTGAGCTCTATCTAGTTCTCTTGCTAGGCCCCTCCAAGGATTTGATTTCCTCATTTGATCGTTTTCCAATGTTTACATCAGTAACACATATGATAGATGTAACCTCCTCCATCTTCATTCTACTTTCCTTAATGAGTTCCCTTAGGTTGTTCTCATAGTTTTTGAGTTTGATAGGAATATCCCTCATCTGCTTTTCCATGTTATTGATTTTATTCCGAAATGCCTCCTGGTTACCTTCCATTATTTCCATTTTCTTCTTGAGTTCCATTATCTCCTTATACATCCATGAATCAAATTGAAGGATAGCATCTGCTTTGCAATTGGCCAAGCTCATAGGTGGGTGCATCCCATCATTCTGCCTTATATCACTCCAATCTTCTATATTCTTTTTTAGACTATTTCCAACTTCTTCCATGTGACCCTCCCTTTCCATTCGTTTATGTTCCTTAGTTTCAATAGGGCTTTCATTTTTGTTACTAACATCCTTAACTTGAGCTCCCTTTTTCGTTACTTGGTTGGTGACTTGAGCTAGATTTTCCTTCTCATTTATTGAAGCAGGGTCCTCAAAAGGATCATCCAAATCTTTATCAGTTTCCTCAAACACTTGCTATTTTTCCTTAGGATCATGGTTACTATTTTCAGCTTTTTCCTCTATAGTGACTCTTCTTTCTCATTCTTGTCTTGAACTTCATCTTCCTCGCTGGAAATTGATTGCCTACTTTCTATTCCTCCCTCTTCCTCCATGCTCTCCTCCTCAAAAATTTCAGTGCTTTCCCACTCTATTTCCTCATCAGTAGTCTGATTTTTAAAACTAGGGACTTTGAATTTAGCTTTTTCTTTCCCTTTTACTATATCATTCTTGTTACTCTATAAGTCCTTAATTTTTTTCGAATAAGGATTCATAACAATGGCCTTGTTTTTGCAGTAACCTTCTATTATTAGAATTAATCCCTCATGTAATATAGGATGAGACTCCTTTTTCCTATGAGCGAATAGACTTTGGAGTAAAGAGAAACGCAAATAGCAAGGAAAGGAGATTCTTACTTTGTGTCTGAAGTGATTCAGAAATGCAAAATGAAACTTGTGGACTCTTTTGCTTCTTCCATCAAGTATGAAATACTCACAGATATAACATAAGACATCTCTCTAGATACCCTTGATCTGCTCCAAGTCAAAAAAATTCCCCACTCTTTTCCAACTGCTGCTCCTCAACATCCATCTTTGGGAATTTGCAAAAAGCCTCATTTGAAATGCTCGTCTGTTTAGATAATTTTATTCCCTCCATTGGAAGCCCCGTAAGCTCTGCTATGAATTCCTCAGTAAGATTCACCATGATGCCATGGAGGGTGACCCTATCATCAATCCAATTTTTGAAAAAATCCATTGTAATATGGGGTTTTGAACCATGAAGTCATTCTATGTAGCTCACAACCTTCCCTCTCTGAAGGATCTTCCAGACATCTTTTTTTTCTTTCCACTCTTCATAGTTTTTGGGTTCCTACTTCCTTGGTTCTCCTTCCCTTTTATGAACCATACAAATATCCTTTAACACCCAACCACTGTAAATTAAATAATGAACCCAGCTATTACCAGTTTGGAACAAAACTTTCCTTTTTTTAGGCACGTTAAGGATCCGCTTCACGTACTCTAGAACATTTATGTTTAATGAGTGTAAACCTTTATCCATGAGGCCACTCCACCAAATCATTGGTTTTCTATTCCAAGCTGATATTTCCCTCCTTTTCATGAATTACATCATGATTAATGAGTGCTCTAAGATCCACATTCTTGTTTAATGTATCCTGCCAGCTCACCTTGTGTCCTGTTTGAACTACGTGATTTGCTATCCAGTTAGCAACCCCATTAGCTTCATGGTAAGTATGGGTGATAGTAAATTTCTCAAAATTTTTGATTAAAGTTTTCATTTCCATCACCATAGCCTCTATAGACCATGAAATAGAATTTTTATTGTTTAAGATATTTATGATATTCAAGGAGTCCCCTTCTAACCATAATTTAGAATATCCCGATTCAACAGCTAGTTTGATGGTTTGAAGGGCAATAGAAGCTTTAGCAATATGACAATTCAACTTGCCAATGGGGATAGCAATAGCATAAATTATGTTTCCCACATGGTTTCTCAAGACTCCTCTACATCCTGCATTTCTCAGGTTCCCTTTAGCGGCTCCATCAAAGTTTCCTTTGATCCACCCATGAGGGGGGACGTTCCAAGTAACACCTAGTCTAGGATTTTCAATTTTTACATTAGACTTTTCAGATCTTAAGGGATTATCAATTTGAAAGGTTGGATTAGGGTCCCTTTGTGATGAGAAATTCTCCTTAATAGCTCTAATAATGTTCTACCCCACCACCCATCTTGGAAGTTCTTTTCTTCTCAAAATTCAGTTATTTCTTTCCTTCCATATTGCCCACCAAATATGGGGAAGAGTTAGTTTCCATCAAAAAAGAACATCATGATTCCTAGAGGGACAGTACCAACTTTTAAAAGATAGTTCCACACTTTTGTGGTGAATCCATGCAATACCCCAAAGATTGAGGATCTCTTTCCAAACTTGTTGTGTAAAAGAATAGTTCACAAACAAGTGATCTCTATCTTCAAGACCCTTTTTACATAGAATACACCTGTTCACTACATATATTCCTCTTTTCTGTAAGTTTTCAAGAGTCAATATTTTATTTTGGAGAAGGGTCTAGTAAAAGATTTTGATTTTAGGGATGAGCCCCTTAATCCAAGCATGCATCCACAAAGGTTCATGGAGGAGGGTAAGTTATGATAGGGATAGAGGGATGAATAGGTTCATTACAAATATGCTCATAGGATATGATGTTATGAGCCCATAAAATTGATTAATAGAGGTTTATCATCATTAGGTTGGTTTGAGGTGGTGGACTAAAAGGGTTGTAAGGTGGATACTGTGGTTGAGATTAGGTAACATATTGGTAATTGTTTAGTGTTTGAGAGGGTATCACATTTTAGAATGTGGATGCTAAAGGTTGGGTACGTGGCATGTAAGGATAGGTGGATGATGGTGGTAGATTAGTGGGTACATACCCTTGTGGGTTGGGGATGTATCTTATATTACATGTAATGGGTATCTACTGAGGAGTCCCTATGGATTGGGAATGAATGGTAGTTGGGTTAGTAATAAAAGGAGAGGTAGTGACCTTCATGTTAGTAGGTGGTGGAGTACAAATAATAGATACCCCTAAGCTTGGTAAAGGAATATTGACCAATGGGTTAGGTTTGATAGAGGGAAGGTTAGTAGTGATGGTGGTAGGTGATCTAAAAATAAGTGGAGTGTGATAGGTTAATGGTAAGGTTTTTCTTAAGGTGGAGGAGTCATTGGTAGGTGTGGAAGATGTAAGGGTAGCAGTTAGTTGGATAGGTTGGTTTTTAATTGTGGTATCAAATAGGTTAGTAGATGAATATTCTTGAGTAGTTTAAGGTTGGGTGGTGACCAAAAATATAGGTATACCCCTCATAAGGTGAGATGGCATGCCATAAAGAGGATCCTGAGGTGGAGTTGAAACTAGGACATGGTGATGGGAAGTGTTGAGGTAGTGCTGGAGGGAAACTAGATTGTTGTCTAAAAAAGTGGTAAAGTCCATGTCTCCTTGGGAAAATACCTAAGGAAAAGTAGGGATTCCAAATGGATGAGGTGAGTCTTCTACCTCAGAGATGTACTCCATAGATGAAGAGGTAGAAGAGGTTGATATGAGTGATGGGTTATGCCCTACTAGGTCTCTTCACTGCTAGCAAGTGATAAACATATAAGAAACAGGGAGAGATAATGAGAATAAACTCACCACTCAAATAATAAGAAGACAATAAAATTATCAAGTTAATAAAGACACACACTATAAATTATGTTAAGCTTAGAGGTTAGTTTTACTCTTATTTTGGGCTTATGCCTTAGTTTATGAGAATGTTTTATAGAAGTTGGCTTGTAGATCAAGTACTATATAAGTATTCTATGGTTTGTTTTAGGTTGTTTAGGTTCTCAAAATAATCTATATTGGAATAAATACATGGCTTGGTCTTAGTGCTTACCCTCTCGCTTTGCACACCGCAATAATAAAGGTGTCAGGTTTTTAGCCAATATATATTAATATACAAAGTTTATACTCAACCAAAGAGATGAGTTGGTTCTCCCATTTGTAATTACCTCCAAGTAGGATTGATGGGAAAGGGTAAGGTGACCATTAGGTGATGAAATCCTAATCAATCCTTGTCTTAAATTATTTTGATGTTTGATAGATGAAAGTGGTTTGGCTAGTGTGTGAAACAAAAGTGATGCTACTATAAGATTACTATGATTTAATTCAAAGTGAACTAATGTTAAAATCAAGTAATGGATGCAGTTGATTTTAAGCCCAAAAGAAATTTTAGTTTTAATTATGAGCATGGATAGAGAGAAGAGCATACAAATGCAAAGAAAAATTTGAGTAAAGACTCTAGGTCTTGTTGGGCATGCCAAAATGTTTCATGTAAATTTTCACTTTAAGTTATCAAAAAGAGAAAAAAACTTAATACACGTATGGTTGAAAAACCTATTTTTTTGTGCACATGTTGAATCAAAATATTATGAAGAGCTCCTATTTGGATTAGGAGGAAGACCTAAAGATAAGAAAGCACTAAAGCAAACTTGGTTTTTAGATAGATAGTTGGTTGGATTTCCTAGAGATAGATAGATACCAGAAGCGAGAGCTTCTTTAGGGGCTATCAATTCACACATTTTAAATAACTAAGTTCACAAAATTGAAAAAAGGTTCCTATATCAATAATCAAAAGGTACTAAAATTGAACACAAGAAGGATTTCTTGGAAAATAGACTAGAAATTATCAAATTGGTGATAAAATAATTAATACCAGTGCTAAGGGGTTAGGGTATACTTAAAAAAAATTGAAAGAGGTCTGTGAGTGATCAAAAACATAGAAAATTAGGTTTGGTTAAGGGTAAGTGGGAAAAAACAACTTGTTAGTTTTCACTACCATAGTGACCATCAGTGATTAGGGTGACCGTTAGTGGTTAAGGTGACTCTTAGTGGTAAAGATGATCATCAGTGGTTGTGAAGATCATTGGTGGTTGAGTCAATCATCGATGGTTACTGTGTGAGTTATGGGTTGTTAAATTATTGAATAACGAGATCTAAAATATGGATTTTGGGAGATGGGTAAGGGCTAGACTAATTAGAAAATGGAAATAAAGTATGTGAATATTGTTAAACAAGTACTTGTCTTACCAGAAGTTGATTGGGTGAGTGGTTAAATTAGTTAGCCTATTGGTAGAATTTGGCTTGATTTTGGTAGAATAATGGTACTCAAGAACTTGGTTGAGAGGTGACAACAAGTTGACTCTTAACAAGATTAATGATGATGCTTGATAATGTTGATAATTCTAATTAACCTAAAAAAAACTCTTGAAACCCTAAGTTCCTAATAATTATTTCATATGGATTTGACCTCCCAGGCCTTTCTCTCTTATAGGCACAAGCAAAAGATGGAAGTGAAGGTGTAACTAGGCCATCTAAATATAAATTATCCATACAAAGGCTCATATAAGATTTAGACAAGCTATATTTAGAAAATAAATGTGGTTCATTTTCATGTGATTTGTTAAGGAGGTGGACCATGACCATCAACTATCAGGGTTTCCCATGGTCATCATTGATAGTCACCCTGACTGTCGATGGTTAGGTTCCAAAGTAAAGAGGTCCTGAAGGCCAAATTGAGTTAGTTTGTGAAATTGGCTATGGATGGGATTGGTTAAGCCCAATTAGTGTATGTTGGTCCCAAGAGGGTTCTAGCTAGGTCCATGGGGATTTTTGACATTCAAAAGTGTAGGTGTGCAGATTTCTAGTGTTACACTAACCTATATGCAATGTTATTTAAAAGCTATACATGCCTTTACAAAAAGAATATTCCATTTAAACAATATACAATGTTAGTTGTAAAATAATACTCTTAATCCAACTAAATTTGGGACTCTGGTGCTACTATAGCCTTTTTCCTTCCTTTTTCATTCTATAATGTTGCTTGTTAATTAGCTGGAGGTTAATAATGGGTCTCATGAACAACTCTCTTTCTTGATTTCCCAGGTTATTGAGGTCTTTTTTTATCTCTTTCTAAGGCCTACTTGATGCTCCTAACATCTATTATCTTCTCCATAGATGACAAAAATAGGCCCATAATCTTCTTATTATCATCCCATGGCTTTCTTTGGCCTTGGTTCCTTACTTGCTACATGAATTGAGAAGTTATATGCTTGAACTCCTCATCAATGATAAGACCCAAAGGACTAAGTGAGGTGGGCTCTTTGATTAAGCTATCCAATATGTGTAGCATCTTATCTTCCTAATATTTGAGGTCCATGGAAATGTCCTCCATCTACATGGATTAGTTACTTAGGGATTTTATCTAATTCACTAATATAGCCATAACAATGTTTAGATGGGCTAGGATAACTATTCAAAATTCAAGGATTTGGTTATTGGTTAAGGCTTTGATCAAATCCTTTAATTGATAACTAGTAGCCTACCATTAGCAAACTTATCCTATAGCCATGAAATTTTTCTTACTTAATTCCTCTTATTTGGTTCTAACTATCTTTACATAATTGAATAAGTCAATCATGGTGTTTTCAAATAGCTTAAATCTATATTATTGGATTTACAAGATGGTAGTCTCTTCTAAATTCTTATATTGTTGCATCATGCCTTAGATGATAGACTTTAATTGATTAAATTTTTCTTGAGCCAACTTCAATGGTTCCTCTTTAAAGATTGGAACCTAACCAGGTCTTTATCCTTCCATTGGAGTCAAACTAGTGGATGGTTCCACTTTTTGAAGGGTGAATTCCTCTCTAACAAGCATGGCCTTCTTTTCTATCACTCTTTCCAAGATAGTAGTTTTTAGATTAATTTTAACCCCCACTAATGATTGAGTCACTTTTGGAGTTGGGGTTTCTATTTGTGCTCCACTTGATGCTTTTGGGGTATCCATTCGTTTCTCCTCTTCATTTTGTAGAGCCACAATCCATGACTTAAACTCTTCATGCATAGTGATGTTGACAGACTTTGTTATTACCCAAAGATTGTGTAGAGTAGGGACTTTCTAAAATTTTCCATAGTGGTTTGTTTTTAAAATTGCTCACTAGTGGTTTGCACTTCAATTTTAGATTGAATTATTCTTGCATAAATGATAATTCAACTCTTTTAGTCTTGATTATGATCAATACAGGATTGAATTAGGGCTTTAGTACATGCTAGGTCTCTTCTAAAGATCTTCTTAGTGCTTTAATAATGGAATATAGTTCAAAAATTGAGATTCATGGCATCCCTTTGGTATTTTCATGGTGGCACTTTACTCATAAATATTTAAAAAGTGACATTTTTCTTTTGAAAATTCTACCTTGATCTCACACCATTGGATTTTATTTACTTGGATCAATGTAGTTAATTAATCTCAATTTAATAACTTGAACTCTATTATTTTCTTGTTATGTTCCCCATGGTTATGAAACTTATCACTTTCGCATTAGTTTTAAGTTTTATTGAAATGTCAACATTGATCTTGTACTATTGATCTCATTTTCATGTATCGATCATGCTCCATTGATCTTGATCTACTTAATTATGTCTCCTTCTCCATAGACCATTGATTAGAATGTGTACACTCATTCATGTACAAT
This sequence comes from Torreya grandis, assembly GCA_037957365.1. Classification (NCBI taxonomy): domain Eukaryota; kingdom Viridiplantae; phylum Streptophyta; class Pinopsida; order Cupressales; family Taxaceae; genus Torreya; species Torreya grandis. The sequence continues at coordinate 688,050 of JARHVA010005803.1, forward strand.
CTATTTTTGAAATATGCTCGAGCTTTACGTTATGGCTCATGTCTATGTCATGTATTATCTCTATGTTTGTCCTAAGGGCATTTCACTTTTCAACCTTCATCATGCATCATTAGATCTATTTGGCCTGATTAATGTGCTCCATCAGATCTTGATCCAAGGAGTGGAATGATATTGGTTATTCAATATTATTTCACTATGATTGTGACACCTATCACCTTCTCAATTATCTTATGGATCTATTGAAGTCTTGACTTAATACACATTGTTAGATCAATCTTACCCAAATAAATGCATATTGTTGATCCTTAAAATATGTTTGAACTTTAGCTTAGGGTTGGGTATTGAATTTTAAACTTTAATCTCTCTCCATGGGATTATCTCACTTGAGTATATACATGTTGTCGATTAAGGCCCTTGACTTGTTGACTTTATATGCACCACTAGATCTCGATCACCTGAGCAAATATGTATTGTTGATCCTATAAATAATAAAATAATTAAGTTAGAACATGGGTAATATAAATAAATTAAGGTAAAGTATTCATACTGAGTTCTTTATTCATGTTAATAAACATGAATTAAAACCTTAGGATTAAATATTAATCTAAGTTTATAATCATAGTGAAAGGGGACCATGTGATTAGGTAGACCATGCTAATAAAAAAATAGTTCAAGGGGACATGGGACATAAAGGGACCAAGCATATGATTTTTAGACTAAGGTTTGGTCATGTGGAAAAACATGACCAGTCCTTAGGATAAGAATTAGGCTAAGTTTATGGTTCAATTAGTTGTTCCTGTATAAATTTGAATTTAATTTTAAAGGGACTTAGGTTAAAACATTAGACTAGGATTTTAAAATAGATTTAATTAATCTTTGATAGATGAAAGGTTAGTAAAATATTAGTTTAACATTGAAGCTCAAAACCCTAAGCATGTTCATTCCCAAATGAGATTCCATTAAACCTACAATATAGAAACATAGTCAACAATCATTATCAACATTAGAAGGAGCAAAACCATGATCACTTGAAAACATGTTAATGCAAATGAGAACTAGGTGTGGATGACCTTCAAATATAGATAATGTGAAAACATGCTAGTGGTACTCTGATCAAGTGAATTTTCAATTTTAAGGTACAAATTTGCATAATTTGAAACATGGGTCACCATTTTTTAGAAATGGGGTTATGTTGACCTCAACAAATGGCAACTTTTGGGGGAACATAGAAATATGTTAGGATTTAGATATTCTAGTTAAGACTAATTACTAGTTTATTCATTTCATTTGATCAAGAACCATTAAGATCAATTCATGGTTGAAATAAGTCTTGATTATGCAAAATTAGGATCAAACTTCTATGTGTGTGCTTTGATTCCACTTAAAAGTTTCCATGGGATTTGGGGAAATAACTTCTAGATTTCATGACTTTAACCATTAACATTGACTTTCAGCATGTTTAGATATCCATTGAAAATCATGATTTAGATCAAGAAAGGATTAGGCATTGCTCTTCTATCATCTAGACATCAATATCCCTGATATATATACCTTTATCTCCACTCAAGGCCTTGTTCTATTTCTAACTAGTCATCTATAGCCTTATGGAGATTACTAGAATCACCTTTGCTTAGAAAGCTTTTAAATTTTAAAATAAATATCTTATATATATATATATATATATATATTTTATCATTTTTGACTTTCTAGTAAAGGTTGGGAACTAGGATATCTAGGTTTTTAGGATTTGGTCAGATGTTTGGTCTTCATAAAATCATCTTTAGTTACAAACTTTGTCTCAGGAAATGATGTTTATTAAGTACAAACATGACTATGTTCTAATAATTCAAGCTTTTGTCCTACATGTGCAATCCTTTTTAGAATCAAGCTTAGATCAAAACAAGTCTTCAGCCTTGTGGAGATTACCAAAATCACCTTTGCTTAGAAAGATTTTAAATTTTGAAATAAAGATCTTATATTTTTTTTTTATATATAATTTTTGACTTTATAGTAGAGGTTGGGAACTAGGATATCTAGGTTTTTAGGATTTGGTCAGATGTTTGGTCTTCAAAAAATCATCTTTAGTTGCAAATTTTGTCTCAAGTAATGATGTTTATTAAGTACAAACATGACTATGATCCAATAATTCAAGCTTTTTCCTTGCATATGCAATCCTTCTTAGAATCTAAAGGAATAACTATCCTAATTATTAGTCTTTTACTAGTTTCTCTAAACTATAAAATTAAGCTCATATTATAGTGATCCATAATCAACCAATACTGAGAAAACATACCTGTATTCCTAAACTGTGGAGTTCATTCTAAGAAATTAGATGAATTTTGAGCTAAGGTCTACCTTGAGAAAGGATTATTAAAGGCAAGGAACAAATCAAGGAAAGTAGACACAAAAAAAAATAGATAAAAAGCAAAAGAAATAAGAAAATAAATATATACAAACCCTATGTATAAGCAAGAAAGGAAGGAAAGAACAATAAAGAAACTAATCTCGTATACCTACACTAACTCTAACCAGTCTTACAGTTTACTCTATGAAGACTTTAGGTGGGACAATAGATAAATAATGATTGAGGTATTGCCCATTGGTTAGTAATTTAAACTCTACTCCTTTCAAGTCTTTCACTTTGAAGGTGTTATCTCTTAATGTTTCTGCAATCTAATATGGGCCAATATACAAAGGAGTGAATTTTCCATGTTTACTATTGGGTTCAGATGCCTTGTCCCAAAGAAGGATGAAGTATCCTTGTATAAAAACTTTTAACTTTGAATGCTTGTCAAACCACCTCTTAATTATGGTTTGGTGTCTACTAATATTGGCAAAATCCTCCTCTTTTACATCTTCCATCTGTATGATGTCAAGTAGCCTTGAATTGGTAAGTTCTTGATTCTCTTCTATGTATTCTTACATGAACTTGTATGATGGCAGCTAGAGGGTAATGGAGAATATAGGTTCTTGACCATATACCAACAATAATGGTGATACCTTGAGAGCTTGCTTGACTCTTATTTTATCTAGCCAAAGGGCATACTTAAGTATCTTGTGCTATGTTCTTAGTTTATCATCTGTAGACTTCTTTATGTATTTCATCAAGTTCTTATTTGTTGATTCAGATACTTCATTACCTTGGGGGTAATGGTTTGATGAGAAATTAAGGATAATATTATTGTCATATACCCACTTAGTCATCTTAATGGACACAAAGGTAGATCTATTATCACATACTAGAGACACTAGTGTGACAAACCTTGTACATATGTTTTCTTTTAATAACTAGATCACTTATTGAGTCTTACACTATTTTTTTGCCACTAATTTAGTCCATCTTATGCAGTAGTCAATAGTAGTTAGGACATACAACTTAGAAATTTTAAGGTTAGTACTCATGAAATCAATGGGGTGAGCACACTTATCTACCTTCTGAGTTAGAATAGTAGCTATTATATGATCAGAGGCAAAGGAATAAAGATAAAAATCTTTAGTGAAATCTTGAATTATCAGTACAAGAGCTTGTCCAATCACTTCTTTGATGTCTTTGAAATTTTTCTTCAACATGTCATTCAATGGCTTCACAATCTCTATAAAAGTAGAAATGAACTTTCTCATAAAGTTGATTTTACCAAATAAAGACTTCAATTCATTCCTACTATTAAGGGGATCTATATTTGATATTACATTTACTCTATTTGGGTCTATAGAGATCCCCTCCTTAGCTATAATATGCCCTAGAAAAAATTCTTCAGTAACACAAAAAATACTCCTTTTAGGATTGAGGGAGATTCCATACCTTCTGCATCTCTCAAATACTTATTGCAAGTGCATGATATAATCTTCTCTATTTTTAGAAAAGATAGTCAAATCATCCATGTATATAATAATTCAATTATTTATGAGGCCTTGGAATCTATGATATATTTCTCTTTGAAAAGTTGTACCTGCATTGTTTAATCTAAAGGGCATTCTCTTGTAGGCAAAAGTGCCCCAATTAGTAGTAAAGGCAGTATTCATCCTATCTTCCTTATTTACTAGCACCTAATTAAACCCTAAAAATCCATCAATAAAGACATCATAGTAGACCCATAAATAATTTGGATTACTTGTTTAAGAGAAGGTATGGGGTAATTATCATTTTTAGATGCTTTATTCAAATTTCTAAAGTCAATACACAATCTGATTTCACCATTTTTATTCCTAAATGGTATGAAGTTAGCTACCCAAGTGGAGCATCTAATGGGAAAAACTATCCTAAAATCTAGTAACTTATTGACTTCTTTATATATCGCTAGTTCTAGGATAGGGTTGACTGGCCTTTATTTTTGCCTAAAAGTTTTACAATCTTTTTTCAATGGTATGGTGTGGGTTATGACTCTGGGATTAAAGATCTTCAAGTCATCATAGGACCATGCTCTTACATCCTTATACTTGGTCATTTTGATTCTCTTAGTTCCAATGATTATATAGGTTGTACCAATGTTCACTAGCTAAGGTTATCATTAGGAACTTAGGTCAATTGCATTATAGTCCTTTCCATCTACTTTGGGAATCTTAGCAGTCTTAGCTAGCCTGTCTAAATCAAATAGTCTCTCTAAGGCTATCATCCCTTTGGGGATATTATTGTCACTTAGTTGAATGACCTTATCATCAATATTACATTTAACTTTATCATCATTAAAGAAATTTTCATTGACCTCATCAATGATATGAGCCTTAAATACCCTTGAGCTAATCATGAAGTCTATGATCTACTAATCATCATTGAATACTTGTAAGTGGTTGACATTATTTGGTACTAATGGACATGTGACTAATTTAGTGGTAAGTCTCTGTAACTTAGAACTTTGATCAGGCATAATATTATATATGACTAAAACAAGTTAATTAGTAGCCTTGTTTTCTTCCCTATGAATTATCACAATATTGAAAGCATTAAAACATTCTATTAGGTCCCATACTCTAAATTTATACTTTTTAAGATAGAGCAACCTGCATTGATATTTAATTTTGAACTAATTAACTACTAGTTATGAATCACCAAAAACTAATAGTTCTTGACCTTATGTTTGATTGCAAATTATAATCCAAGAATAAGTGCTTATACTTAGCCAAATTATTGGTGCATGGGAACTGAAGTTTGTAAGAGGCATTGTATTCTTTCCCAATGGGATAAAATAATACCAATATTACTCCAAAACTTGATTTGCATTTATCACCATCAAAATACAACTTTCATAATCAAGGCATAGCATGACAATTTTTTAAGTTACATACCTTTATGGTGTTAAGAGTGTAAACACCTAGATTTGATTTAACTATGTTAACCCTCTTATTGGTTGCATATACTCAGTGATCATATGATTCATCTTGGGCTCCTTCTCTATCTTAATCTGATTTAGAACTACTTTCCAAGGTAACTACATGTGTGACTAGTCAGTAGACATGTAACCATTCATAGATCAGGTCCATTCCCTACTTAACAACATTCCATAAGCATTAGGGATGTCTATGACTTAAATGCTAATGAATTATTGGATCCTTGGTTTAGAAGTAATCTACATCTAAACTTTTGATAATTCACCAATAACCTTGACCCTTGATTTATCTAATTAAGTTAAAAACCTATCAAATTTATTTGTATTCAAACCTAATTTCTCACAAATGCCTTTAGGCATGATATTTGTAGATACACTAGAGTCTAATAAACAATTATGTAAATTATTACCAAATATCTTGATTGTAAGTAAGAAAGGGGGAACATCTACTTTATTTTTGTGTATTAAAATGTTAGCATGTGAAAATTTTTGTGATTTTCTAGGCTTCTTAGATCGAGATTCTAAAATCAAATCCCTTTGTTCTATAATCTAAGTCAACTCATGCAAAGTAATTCTATCTTTGATCCTTTTAATGTCCTCTACTATATTATATCTAGTCTTATTAGAATAATTAGATGTATCAGCATTGGGTTTATAGGTATTTACCTTAGGAATCTATGGATTGTTATCTGATGTAGTTAAGAAGAGTGTCAAAATTATTTGGAGTTGAGGTAGTCAAAGGTTGTTTCTGCTCCTTGCTCCTCAAAGGATAGGTCTTCTTTAGATATTGCTAAAAAGCATCAATCTCTTTAGGGATATCCTTAGACTCATTCTCTTCTTGAAATGGGAACTCAAATGTCTCCACCATGAGAGTTGAATCAGTAGATTTGGATGACCTTGAAGAAATTAAGGTACCTACACCATTTTCTTTATTATGGACAACTTCAAAAGTTTTTAACTCTTCTTGAAAATCTTCAAAATCATTGTAAAATTCTAGACAATCTAATTCACTTTATTTTGAAGTACAATTCACTCTACAATAATCAAGGAAAGATACATCACCAAGATTTATATCAAGTAAATTCTTATTAGTAGATGACTCTTTATTGTGTTTTTTTTTTAATTATTTTGGAATGTATTTGAAGGATTATTAAACCCTTGGAAAGAGAAGTTCTTGTTAGAGCTTTCCCCTGTATGGCCAACTTGCATTTGTAACTGAAGGAAATTATCACTTAACTTTTGAACCATATTTAAGATAGAGTCATTTTCATTCTTTGGGGCCTCAGAATTATGGACTTGAGTATTGATACTAGCTATAGGAATCAAATCTCTTTAGTCTTGCAGACTAGATCTACTAACAACATTATTCAATAATCTTAGGTTTTGGCTAGGATGTGCATGGATCAAAGGCAATTGGTTCAGAACTAGAAGCTGATTTAAGGCTGGCATATTTTGATTGGCATTGGGGATGACATTTAGAAATCAGAAAATTTGTATTAATGTTAGGAATATTGTATAAAATTTGGACTTGCGGTTATATTTGGTCATTAATGATCATAGCTTTAACATAAACTAAGGTTAGTGTACTAATTACTTGAGTAGATCTTTTGAGAAATACAAAAGTCATAGGATCCAAGGCATCTTTGTAAATCTCTAAGGCTAAAGCTTCATCAGGTTTGTAAGGAGCTATGGTTCTATTGAAATTTTTTTGGAATATAGCATTAAAGGCTATCATGGGCTCATTTGAGTCTCTTTTCACTATAGTAAACTATTGATACAAGACACATGGACTAACGATTTTACCAAATTTATCAATAAAGATTCTATTAAAATCATTCTAGTTAGCTATGTAGTTCTCTAGAAGGTTAAGAAACCATTAATATGCAACATCTTTGAAAGTAAATGGAAATAATTTGTATACTACATATTTATGAACTATATTCAAAAATCTTATAGTAGATTTGAAGGATTTAATTTATTCTTTAATATTTATAACACCATTATGGCTAAAAGTAGGAAAATACTTTTCAAGATTACGAGGAAGGTCATGCACCACACCTGATATATTGATTGAATAACCACCTAGATAAGCCATACCTTGATAGGCATTAAACATAGGATCACCTTGAATTGGTGAAGTTGGTTGAGACTTTGAAATTCTATGCTTCCCTTTGTCTCTCCTAACTCTCTTGTGAACTTCTAATGATAGAAGAATAACCCTTGTCTTTGAAAATGACTTGGTCCTTATCCTTGGCAATTCCATCTTGACAAATTTGAACCTTGTTTGAAATATGATGTGAAATTCTTATCTTTATAAATAATGATGATCAAACCAACACATTAAGAAAATTTTTCACAAATATGTATAAAGAATGGTAAATAACATCAATATTTAACTAAATTAGCTAAAAAATGTGTCTAAATGCATAAACATGAATGATCTTTACATGTTTCAAGCTCAAATAAACTCAAATTTAAAAAGGATCTATCAATATTTGAATAAAATATCTATTATTATCCTCAAACTCATTATATTCATAGATTTCAAACTATATTTACCATAATTACTCATGGATCTCCAAAGAACATCTATCTTTGTCTAAATAAGCACAAAGATGGGTTTGAAACCACTAAGATCAATAGTCTTTACATAAGTAATTCAAAAAACACAAATATTCAAATAATATACTAATGTTCAAACAAAATTCTCTAAAATGAGCAAAGATGTTTCAAATTTACAAATATCTAACTAGGCCCTCCTTCTAGTGCCAATAGGACACGTACCCGTATCGATGCCTAAATATGTATCACAGGTGGTCCAGAGTTTTCAATAAACACTTTTCATTTATGAACTTAGAGAATCCATTGCATGAATAGCATGTTGTGATAATATTTCTATCTTTGGTGGAATAGAGGTAGAGTAAATGAATTGTTTCACAAATTTATTTTAATTGGTGTTTGGTAGCCACCATGGCTTAATAGTTGATCTTTGAATTTGAAGGTGACCTATGTTATTTAAAGTTAATTATGCTCAAACCTAAGTATAAATCTAAACTAAGATGAATATTTACAATGAAGTTAATCTAAGATGAATTAATAAAAAAAGAGTAAAAGGAAAGGTAGGGCAAAGAAGGGATATGTTACTGATCTTTAACACAAACATCATGACAAATTTCAAGTTATATCTAAACATGCAATTAACCAATATATGATATGAATTATCATATACCCAAATCCTTTTACACATTAGGCAAATATATAAGGATAGTATGAAATAGTGCAAATAAGGACTAGATTTATTTTAAATATTCACCCCTGTAAACAAACAACATTAACACATATGCAATAAAGGTAATGAAAATGAAGTAAACCTTAAAACTTTCAACTAATCTATCATAAACACAAATTAACAAATCTACACTATAAATATGCACATAAAAAAACAAGAACCATTCAAATATGAGATTTAGACTAGATAAATGAGAAAGAAACAATAATAGTAATTCACACAAGCAAAATGGACAAACTTTTTATAACTCCTTGCTTTGTATTAATTTGGTCAAAAGTTACAAAATAGTTTTTTGGCTCAAAAACTCTCTCTTTTTCAATTGGCAATACCTCTTTATAAAGAAAATTCATGATACATGTCAGTCAGTAATGACAAATTACATTTTTAAATGTGTATAGGATAGTTTTCCTTTCTGTTACATTCTTGAACAAATGACCTTTTCTAATATAAAGACCTATAGGCAATCTACTTTACAAGTTATACATGTCTTTATAAAATAAATATTCCATTTTAAAAATATACGATGCTAGTTGCAAAAGAATATTCCTAATCCAACTAACTATGGGACCTTGGTGCTAATTGTAGCTTTCTACCTTCCTTATTCATTCTATAATGTTGCTTGTTGATCAGCTGGAGGTCAACAATGGGTCTCATGAATAGTTCTTTTTCTTGATCTCTTAGGTTATTGAGGTCTTTTTCAGCTCTTTATAAGGCTAGTTTGATGCTCCTAGCATCTCCTATCTTTTCTTTAGATGACAAAAATATGTCCATGATATTATTATTATCAACCCCTATCTTTCCTTGGTCTTGGTTCCTTAATTATTACATGAATTGAGAAGTTATATCCTTAAAATCCTCATCAGTGATAAGGCTTAAAGGACTACGTGAGATGGGTTCTTTGATTAAGTTGTCCAATATGTGTAGTATATTATATTCTTGTTGTTTGAGGTCCTTGAAAATGTCCTCCATTTGCTTGGACTAGTTGCTCAGGTCTTTGATATAATTCACTAATATAGCCATAACCATGTTCAAATGGGTTAGGCTAACTATATAGAATTTATGGATTTGGTTCTTGGTTAAGGCTTTGATCAAATCCTTTACTTGATAACTGGTGGCCTACCATTGGCCAACATGGCCTACAGCCATGGAATTTTGCTTACTTATTTCCTCTTGCTTGGTCCTAATTGACTTTAAGTAATTGAATAAGTCAATCATAGTGCTCTCAAATATCTTGAATCTATATTCTTTGATTGACAAGATTGTATTCTCTTCTAAACTATTTTATTATTGCATCATGCCTTTGATGATATCCTAAAATTGATCAGATTATGATTGATCTAGGTTCAATGGGTCCTCTTTATAGATAGGAACCTCATTAGGCCTCTATCCTTCCACTAGAGTCAAACCAGTGAATGGTTCCACTTTTTAAAAGGTGAATTCTTCTCTAGAAATCATGGTCTTCTTTTCTCACTCTTTCCAAGCTGGTGGTTTTTGGATCAAATTGAGCCCCCACTGATGACTGAGTCACTTTTGGATTTGGGATTTCTATTTGTGCTCCACCTAATATTCCTAAGGAAACCATTATTTTTTCCTCTTCCTTTTGTAGAGCCACAATCCATGACTTAATCTCTTCATGCACAATGATGTTGACAGACTTTGTTATTACCCAAAGATGGTGTAGAGTAGGGACTTTGTACAATTTGCCATAGTGGCCATGAATTTGTTCAAATTTCTCACTAGTGGTCTAAACTTCAGTTTTAGATTGAATTCTTCTTGTATAGATGATAATTTAACTCTCCTAGGATTAGTTTTGATCAATACAAGGTTGAATTAGGGATTTACTACATACTAGGGCTCTTTTAGAGATATTTTTAGTGCTTTAATGGTAACATCTAGTTTAAATGATGAGATTCATGGCATCCCTATGGCATTTTTATGGCATTTTACTCATAAATATTTAAAAAGTGATCATTGTCTTTTGAAAATTCCACCTTGATATTGTACCATTAGATTCTCTTTCCTTGGATCGATGTGGTTCATCAATCTTAATCTAATAATTGGAATGTTATTGGTTTATTGCTATGTTCCCCACAATTATGAAACTTGTCACTTCCACATTCGTTAAAAGCTTTGTTGAAATGTCAACGTTAATCTCACACTGTTGATCTCATTTGCATGGATCAATCATGCTCTATTGATATTTATCTACTTAAGTGTATCTCCTACCTTATGGACCATTTTTTGGAATGAGTACACTCATCTACATACCGTCTATCTTTGAAAGATGTTCAATCTTTACTTTGTGGCTTATAGCTATGCCATGTGTCTTCTTTGCATTCATCCTTAGGGATTTTGATTTTTCAACCTTCATCATGTACCATTAGATTTATTTGGCTTAATCAACATGATCCATTGGTTCTCAATATAAGGATTATAATGTTATTAGTTATTTAATATTATTTCATTGAGAATGTGACACCTATCACCTTCTTGTTTATTTTAGGGCTCCATTAAAGTAAAGTTTTAATACACATTGTTAGATCAATATTGCCTAAATAAATGCACACTATTGATCCTTAGAAGATGTTCAAATTTTATCTTGGGTTTATCTCTTGACTTTGAAATTTTAATCTTGCACCGTTGGATCATCTTGCATGAGTAAATACATGTCATCGATTAAGGATATTGACTTGTTGACTTTATACGCACCATTAGATCTTGATCAAATGATCAAACATGGATCACTGATCCTACGAATAATGAAATAATTAATTCAAAACATGGGTAATATAAATAACTTAGGTTAAATTTTTAAGACTAACATTTTTATTTGTGTTAATAAACATGAATTGAAACCTTAGGATTAAATCTAAAGATAAGTTTAGAATCATAGTGAAAGAGGACCATGTGATTAGATATACCATGCTAATAATAAAATAGACCAAGGGATCATGGGACATAAAGGGACCATGCATAATATTTTTAGACTAAGGTTTGGTCCTCTTGAAAAACATGACTAAGACTTAGGATAAAAATGAAGCTTAGTTTATGGTTCAATTACTTGTTCCCCCACAAATTGCCTCTACACAAATTTGAATTTAATTCAAAAAGGACCTAGGTTAAACAATTATACAAGGGTTTTAAAATAGATTCAATTAATCTTTGATAAATGAAAGGATATTAACATATTATTTAAACATTGAATCATAAAACCCTAAGCACGTTCATTCCCAAATGAGATTCTATTGAACTTGTAATACATAAACATAGTCAACAATCATTAACAACATTAGAAGGGTTAAAACCATGATCAACTAAAAATATGTCAATTAATTCAAATGAGAACCAGGTGTGGATGATATTTAAATAGAGATAATGTGCAAACCTGCTAGTGGTACTCTAATCAAATGAATTTTTAATTTTAAGGTACAAATTTGCATAATTTGAAACACAGGTCCCCATTTTTCAAAAATGGGGGTATGTTGACCTCAATAGATGGTAGGTGTTCACTTTTTCATGATTTACATATTCCTATAATTAATTAATTTCATCATAATATTCCTCTAAGACTTCCTTTCTACATTCTACATTCCTTAAAATCTTCCATTTTTGAGGTTAAAATAGGGCAAAATAAGGATCCTCTTCACCAAGCTATCATTTTTTATCTTTAAATTCTTCTAAGCTTCCTCTTCCCTATCTATTTTCCCCCCTAAACTCCCCAAAATCAATCCCAAACCCACTCCTAAACCCATCCCTTTGTGAAATATACCTCTTCAATCCTTGAGATTCCTAAGGAGTTATACAAATCCTAACCCTTCCTTACCCATTGACATTGACACTAATGATAGTGATAAATACTATTGTCCTCCCTATAAAATGAATCATTTGGTTCCAATTTTAAAAAAATATTTCTACTATTAAATGTAAGAAAATTACTTCTCTTAAGAAATCCAAATTTATGTCTATTTCTCCCATCTCAATAAGAAAAAAAGGAAAGTGTTGAACTCTAGTTCTCATTATTTCCATGTTCCCAACCCCCCACTTACCGCACTCACCCCTCCCTCCTCCCCACTCCCTTTCATGATCTTCCCCTTTCCCACTCTGCCATGACTCTCACCCACACTCTCTCCCTCCACCCATTCACCTTGAACCCAAAAAATTGTAAACTTGATGACATTGTAAACAACCTAAATATACTCAAACAAAGTATCTCATTGGCTCTTTCTTCTGACCTTCCCCTATAACCTATTTCTTCTACTCTCCCTACCTTATCTTCCCACCCTCTTGAGTTTAAGGATATCTTGGAGAACAATAAGCATCTCTCAATGATAAATAATATTGAAGATGAATTAGACCTACACAAATAAATTCTCAGATGGTGTATTAAAGATTAAAAAGGATTCAAATATGAACTGAACAAATTAAGCCTTAATGATAGTATATACTACGCCAAAAATGATCTCATGGAAATCAGTTCTAAAGTTCACCAAATTAAGGTAAGGCTCAGAAACTTGGAAAATCAAAATTTATCCCTCAATGATAATCTTGAGGAGCTTGATTGACTACATCAAATTCATTATGCTGAAAAACCCTCAAAGTATGGACACTTTGAACTCCCTGGCTAAAGGTAAAGAATAAAATGTTGCTTCTCATTCCAAAGATAAAAAATTGAAGGGCATTTCTATTATTGAAATGATTGAAATTACTTCTAGTGGGATTTATTCTTTGGATCATTTGACTTAGAAGTGGGTGAAAGACTTCAAAGATTGGATGAATCATAACAATTAGGTTATTGCTTTTCTATTACTTTTCTCTTATTTCTTTGTTATTTCTTTTACTTTCTCTTAGTACGTGCACTAGTTATATATAGGATTCAGACCTTTTTTTTTTGTGATGTTATATGAGGGGTAGTCCCCCCTATTAATATACCATTGAATCTTTTTTTTTTTAATGTGCGTGGTACGGTCCCCTTTTTAAAACCCAACTTTACCAATACTAAAACATTGATTTGTATTATAGGTAAATTAAATATCTAGAATTTAAATTTATCAAAATAAAATATTGAAACATATTTTAATTGGAGAAAATTTATCAATTATATTAATAAATAATTTTATTATTATAAATTTAAATTAAATTTGGATAAATTTTAAATCAGTTTTGCAAGTGCAATTTGCAAAGGAACTTTTTAGCTTGTCTAAACCATTACAAAATGATAGATTAATTTTATAATGAATCTTGAATAAAAATTATACATTAATAAAATTATTTTTTTATCTATCTTATAAAATACATATAAAGCATCAAATTAATTTATTGCTTCGCACATGAATTAATTTAAGAGCGTTTCCTAACCCAATTTATCAATCTATAATTAGAGTAATTTTTCTAAAACTGTTGTTTGTGATTTTTGAGTGTTTCATTCCTTGATAAAATGTATAGGTGATTAATTTATGCTAAAATAATATTAAAATTAACATGGAATTATTTAATTATTTTAATATTATATTTAGGTAATTAATTAAACATCATTTCTATAGCCTTTTACTAACCTAGAATAAATGCACTAAGTCTAGTGTTTTAAATTGTTTATTATGTGAATTTCCATGTTTAATCACATTAAGATTTTTAGTTAATATTTTACACTTTTTCTAACCTTGAACATAATTTTAAAACCTATTCCAAATTATGTACCTTAAATGTAACTATTTTAGATATTGGTTTAGTTATTTCTAGTTAGCTCTAAGAAGGCTATTAATTAATAATAGAGTAGGGAAAACTCTGGCTATATTGTATAAGTCTTAGGTAGTCTAGTTAACCTTATTTATAATAAAAGGTTATTTTTTATTAAAAATTGGTAGCATATAATTGCATGTGTTTCAATTAGTGGTCATTATGTTAGCTATAATGGTAATTGTGTAAGCAAAAGTTGTGAGGCTGAGTGGAGAAGGCAAGGTACCTTCATAGTAGTATTAACACTCATTTTAGTAATGGGTGAACTAAAACCAACCTTGATTATGCATATGAAGGTGGTTCATAGTATATATGTAGGTAGTTTGGGAAGTGAGTGCAATAACCAGTTACTAATCTTTAAGGTGTTTTTCCTTAACATTGATTCCAATCACTAATATTAAGGTGTCCTTATTTATTCATTACATGTTATTTAATGTTTATAACCTTATATAATTTAAGTATTAATAAATGTGTTCCTATAATTTTTTTTTATATTTTTGGTGATCTAAGTCATTTCACAAGTTAAAAAAACTTAGAAACATGGATTTATCTTTTAGGTCTTGGTTATTATAAAAAACACTCTTGAAAGTCGAAGCTACTCCAAGTAGTGTGAGATTAAATTTTTTTGGGAATTATAAATTAATTTAGGTCAAATTAATATAGGTTCATTTTTCATTTCTATCAACACTTGTATGTAATTTTGTGAGATAGTGGCTTTTTATTAGTACAATAGCCTTAGGCTGGTGAAGTGTCTTATGCAAAGGATTAATAATTTTTTTGGTTTTTTTTTTAGTGTTTTTATGTAGACTCTTCACAAGTTCAAACCCCTTTTGGTAATGACCACTTTTGGAGAAGACTCTTCACAAGTCCAAGTGGAGAACTACATCTAACCTTGATTCCAAGGAACATATATGTAGGCTGCCCAAGATGTGGGGGCATCACTTCATAGGTTATAGGATATGTTATGGTTTACTCATCATCAATATTAATGTTAGGATATGAATATTTTTATGGATATATAATATTAAAATTAAATAAAATAATTTTGGTTAATCTATTTTTTTAATAGTATTAACCCTTCTCTTTTATGTTTATTTTATATTTATTTATTTTCCTTTTAGATGGATTTAATAATGTCAACTAATTTGTTTAATTTAATTCCTAGGATTGATAATCATTTAGTACTATAGTACCAAAAAATCCATTGATAAAAATTGGGTGGTAGCCCAATCATATATATCTTGTAACCTGTGTTTATTAATAATTTTACTTGTGTATGTTTTACCATAGAAGAATGTCTATTTAACTTATTTACATGGAATAAATCAAAATAAATAAGTCTAAAGAGATACTTTTATTAAGATAAGTTATTTATGCCTTTTAGTGTTAATTGGTTCATCCTCAAAAAATAATAATAAGATGATGACAAAAAAAACCCTCATGTAGTGTGGAAATTTTAGAAACAACTTTTAAACTTAATCCTATATTAGAGATATTTGTATGCCAAAATTATGGAAGGTGTTGTTATGGATTAAATAAACAAAAATAATAATTAATTTATTGAATAAATTTATGTGTCGCACTTCTCATTATGATGTTTTAATGGGGAAAAAGTTAAATATTTATCAATTATAATAATATTAATTTAAAAAAAAACTATAGTATTTTACTTGGGGTTTAGGGTTAAAAATTATGGGAATGATAGTTTTAGGCTCCCATTATTTTCAAAAATATATTTGGGAACTAAAAGCTCATCTATAACCATTAATAGTTGCCTAGTCAAGTTTAAAAATGATCTATTTTAAGATTTTTCATATTATAGAGTATAATAAATTAATGAGGGTTGCATTTTGGGTCAACCTAAAATAGAGCTTATATAAGTTATATAGGTTAAAAGGGTCAAAATTAACATCCTTTTGAAAAGTGTTTATTTTTTAAAAACACAAGGTTTTAAGCACTAATAATGATCCCATGTATAAGAGGGGAAATTTTTTAGCGGGGGGGGGATTCAATTTTGGCTACCCCACCCTTAGGGCCTTCCATTAGTCTCAATCAGTTATAAAAAATGTGTAATGGCCTTGTAAAAGTTTTTGGTTTAAAAAAAGTATGTACATAGACCATACTATATAAAATTTGATTAAGTTTGAATATTTAATAATTAAAAAATAAACTATTAAAAATACCATTGTTTAAAAAAAATATTAGTCATTTGGTTGACTTAATGACTAGCCCATGATGAATAAAATTACCTACACAACTAACTGTTGTAACCAAATATTGCACCCTAGGAAAGCATTTTTAATCCTCTCCCATATTTGGACAACATGGGATTACCTCTAGGCCTATGGTTTGCCTATAACAGAGGTAAACCTCTAGGTTAAAGGGTTATCTCTCTTGATTTATCTCTTAAGCTCACACACTACACTAGGATAATCACTTGGGGGTGAAAAGAGTAGAAGGAAACATAATGTAACCTATAATAATGGAATTGATACACCAAATATTAGTCCACAAATACACTTTCATATGAACTAAGGAAGAAAACTACTAAAACTAACCTTAGCTCATTATCCTTATATCATAAGTATTTCTCAAAGAGGAAGAGTGATATGCACATATAGAGGTGGGTGAAAATAAGGTTTTATACTAGACACTACTAGTCTCTCTCTCACACTTCAAGACACCCTCAACAAATAATACACTTCATCAGACTTGCTATAAGAGGTATCACTCACACAAAAACATGCAAAGGGAAGAATGGAAGCAAGGAGAACATATTCATTAGTTAACATCCAAGTACACCACTTAAAAAACTTAGGAAAGAAATTTTAGAGATAAAATCAACATCAAAATACTATTCAAAGGTAAAACAAGGTTCCAAACTAGTAGGGCTTCACCATACTAGGTGTGTACTAGAAACAATTGCCAAAAATGCTTTCATATATAGAGCATAAAAGAGGAGACAGAAGAAGAGAAGTGGAAAGATCATAAAGATAAGTGTAAAACTATGATAACCAGTTAAAATGAAAGATAATGAAGTGGAGAATAGGTCAAGAAGTGATCATGTACAAGTGTCCATATGAAGTGCATCATTCTCCTTCAAATTGGTATAGAGACTCTTAATGTTCTTCTTTGAAACCACTCTTTGGTGATGAGTCCACTTGATTTCCTAAAATTAAAATAGGGGTATTTAACACATTTGAATTATCATGAGATGATGATAATAATACTATAATATCCATTATAATCCATTCAACTGATAGCTCTCTCTTTGCCAATTATTATTCACTCTCTAGCAACTACTCATTAGCCTTCTAGATCTGTCTTCACATTTGTCATTAAGTGACTTGTAGTTGCTCATGGAGATGTGTTAAAAAAAATTGAGTGGTATTTTTTCCTCTAACCTATCATAGACTTCAATCGAAACCTCAAACCATACTTCTCATATCACACTTAGGCAGTTACTTCATTTCCTCACTATCTGTTTCAAGACTACCTACAATGAATAGTGTAGTAGAGGGATTTTCATGCACAAATAAGGTGATAAATGAGTTTAAAGATTTATAATAAGTCTCTACATACCTCTCACAATTATTTTCATCCATCAATCCCTTTATGCACCTATAAAACACATCAACTATTACAAAAAACACCATATTAGGTCTATTTGTATAGAATACAATATAGATCAAATGAGTGTCAAGGAGATTGGGAGAGTGATAGACATGTTCCAATCACTTTTAAATCCATTTTATCCATTTTTAATGCATATTATTTCATTAATTTTCATTATATATAAATAAGGGTTTTATGAGGGTTTTTGGTCGTTTAAAATGTAAATAATAATTCATAAAGGTTAGACATTGAAATTCCAAAAAAATTACACTAAGTTTGAACTAGATACAACCTTCACATATTTTCAACTCTTTGAATTATCATGAACACCCTCCATATAAATATGAGTGAGTTAAACTAGTTTTCAAGTAATTTCAATGCATTTTGTGTAGGTTTGAGATGGTTTTAGGTCAAATTGACCATAATTGAGTTGTTGGACATATTCATTATTGTATGAAGGTTTGTCATTGATTTAAAATGAAAAATATAATTTCAAGCATTAATGAAAAAGGTTTTGAGTTGAAAATACTTCTTATAATCTCCATGGATTTGTGTGTATACTTTGAATGACTATGAAAATACAAGAATAGTCATATGAATGTCTTTGTTCACATGGTTATCTTGACAGATATGGCTAAGTACATAGGTGGATGTTAAAAACATTTTAATATATCTCTTTGTGGTCTATGTTCTAAGTCATAAGGATGAATAGAGTAAATTTTACAAATGCATAAGGTTTTTCCTTAGTTAAAAGTCTACTAAGTTTCCATACTTAGTCAATTTTTCACCTTTGCATTTGTTTGGGGAATTGTTTTGAAGAAAGTGGTCTGGTGAATTTTTTGAGAAAATGGTTTAGACTTTGTCAAACAAAATGTCTATAATAAAGTTTTTAAATTAATTGAGTTCAATTTGAAATTTTTTGGAGAAAGTGGTTCGGTGAATTATTTTAGAAAAATGGTTAAGTCTTTGTCAGAAAAATTGTCTCAAACAAAAGTTCTGAAGGGATCTTTTCAAAATGCCAAAGGGTAAGTGAACCATTCAAAGTTTTTGAATGGATATTTTCAAAAATGTTGAAGGGTAAGTAAATTGTTCAATGTTTTTGAAGGGATATTTTCAAAAATACTAAAGGGTAAGTGAACTATTCAAAGTTTTTGAAGGGTACTTTGCCAAAGTTTTGAAGGGCATGTGACAAAAAAATATATTAAAGGGTACTTTTATAAAGTTTTGAAGGGCATGTGACCCAAACACAAATCCTAAAGGGTACTTTTCCAAAATTCTAAAGAGCATGTGACCCAATTTTTTTTTAAAGGTACTTAGCTAAAGCTCTGAAGGGCATGTGATCCAAACAAAAGTTATGAATAGGTCACTTATAGAAGTCCCAAAGGATACTTTTGGAATAAGGACATTGATTAATTATTTTAGAGAAATTGTCTAAGGTAGGAGGACACTTACAAACTTCTTGAAGGATACTTTTGGATGGAGAGGACACTTACAAAGTTCTCGAAGGATACTTTTGAATGGAATGGACTCTTATAAAGTTTTTAAATAATATTTTATAGGAAATATAGGTCACTTTTAAAATTACCAAATGATAAGTGTGAAGTCTCATAAGTCATTTTTAAAAGTGCCAAAGGATCAAGGTGAGTTAAAGGGTGGGCAAGTTTGAAGAGATCAAAGGAGAAAAATCAATACATGAATCTTTAAGAAAATAAGATGATGTCAACATAATAAAGGATAATGACCTAGTTAATGTAAAGAACATGCATCTTTAATGATCTAATGATGCATAGAATCTAAGACTAAGAAGTTCCAACAGAGTGAGTGAATTTAAATTTTAAAGGTAATCAAACTTTAATGACACAGTGGCAAAGTTAAAGTCCAAGCATGTATCACAAGATTTAATGAAGTGAAAGCATTCTAAAGACTCAGGATGTAATGAGATGATATAAGGAGCTCAACACTTAACCAATGTGTTAAGTAAGGAAAAACATTTAAAGAACTAGAAAATTGAGGTAGTTACAAAAATTTGGCATGACACTTGAAGAAAAACAATAGTCAGTTCTTTTAATAATTGTGAAATAAAATGATTAATCATAGATTAATTCCAACTGTGTGAATATTGTATATGAAGCAACAAGGGAAGAATTCAAAGAGGCTCAGAGAATGGTAGTCAAATAGTCATTTTCATAAAATGAGAATAAACAAGTAATGAATGCAAAATTTATAAAGTAAAGAGACTCATCTAAGTTTTGATTGATACAAAATTCTAAAGTGATGAAGATTAGGGAAGAAAAACAATTATTTTTTTCATTTTTGGAATGAGAGGAGTTGAGCTATAGTTGCAAAAATATGAGACTCATCTAAGCATAAAGGAGTAATGGTTGAATTAGAGAATAATAAAGTGTTAAACAAATAGATTTAGACATATAGAAAGGGTGAAATAAGATTGAAGATCACACAAGAGTGTGTTGAATGAGAAATGAGCAATTACATATTAGACATGCAACAAAGAATAGAGACTTCGATTCTTTTGTGAATTTGATTCATGAATTTGAAGTGTAAATATCTGATTAGTCGGTGTCATCAAACTAAGTTGGGTTGGTTCTCAGTATAGGTAGTGGCTTCCTCTTTAGGTTTGGTACTCTTAAAATAGGGGATTGGTGTCTCCTTGGGATGGGTGTCTGTAAATGTAACCAATGAGGTTCAGTCAATGAGATAAATTTTTTGAGATTGGATTAGAATAGTAGCTTCTATCAACATTCTCACCATGGTTTTTTCCTTTGGGTTTCCACATATAAATCTAGTGTTGTGTGTTATGCTTTTATGCATGTGATCTCTTTCATTTATTTCTTTAAGATTGCATTTGTTTAAAATTCGTCTTGAAAGTTGTAAGTAATTCATTTTTGAGATATACTAATTCACCTCCTCTCAATAGATAGGTATGTTCAACAATTGGTATCAGAGCCAAGGGTTCTAAAAGAGAAGCTTGATTAGCTCATGTTGATATTGGAGTCTAAACATAAAATGGATAGTCATGAAGGAACTTCATCAAATAAGACACCTTTGTTTGATAGGTCTAACTATGCCTTTTAGAGCATAAGGATGGAAGCGTATTTGACCTCTTTAGGGTTTGATGTCTATATGTTTGTTAATAATGGATACATACCCCCTACTATTTCTCCTAATGATTAGGAAATGAAGAAGGCATGTGAAAACAATGCCAAAGCAAAGAATGATATACTTTGTGGATTGTCAAATAATGAGTTTGTCAAATTCATGCATTGTCAAAGTGAAAAGGACATATGGGTCAAATTAAAGATCATATATGAATGAGATGATAGAGTAAAATAATCTAAGATTCAAACACATAAGGGATAGTTTGAGAGCCTCAATATGACTAAGGAAGAGAAGATTATAGACTACTTCCTTAGGGTAGATGAGATTATAAATGTAACTAGAGGACTTGGAGAGATAATGGATGAATCAGTCATTATCAAAAAGGTTTTAAGATCTCTGACAATAAATTATGATTCTAAAATTTCTACCATTGAAGAAGCAAGAGATCTGAACAAGCTCATAATACATGAGTTACATGGAACTTTAACTACATATGAGATGAGGCTGGGAGATGCAGAGTCATCCAAGAGAGAAGTTGCTTTCAAAGTTTTTAAGTAAGCAAAAGAAGAAGAAGAAGATCTTAATTTTGAATCTAAGGAGGTTGATGATGTAGAGGCTAATTTCATTCAAAAATTAAAGAAGGGCTCAGGCAAATACAAAGGTAAGTTACCCTTCAAATGTTTTAATTATGGAAAGAAAGGTCACCTTGATACTAAATGTCTACATAAAAGGAAGGATGACTTTGATTTATTTGAGAAAAATCAAAAGGAAAAATCCTTTTATTCTAAGAAGAAAATCTTCTTTAAGAAGAAAAAGGGGTTGTACTCAAAAGAAGATAGTGACTTGGTTGATGGCAGTAGTAGTTTAAGTGATGACCATGATAGTGCTTTTATGGCCAAAAAAAATTAAGTTCTATTCATGACTTATGAATCAAATTATTTATGCCAAGAAGAAGAGGACTTAGATGATGATGATGATGAACAAGAAGAAGTAAATTTGGAATGTGAACTCATCTGTGCTTTAAAAGAAATTGACAAGATTAGAAAAGAAAATTCTAAATAAAAGAAGCTTAGTCAAAAGGAGTTTGAGAAATAAAATAAAAAAATGAGGAATCAGATCAAATGATAGTGAATTTGAAGACCCAAGTTGAGGAGGCAAAGAGGATAGAGGATGTGGTCAAAACTAATTTGCAAACAAAATCCTTAGAATGCTTGAAGATGGAGGAAGAAATAATGGAACTAAGATAAAAGCTCAAAAAGGCCAAAGAACAAATTGATAAAGGCCTAAAACTAAAAGGAAGATCTACAATAATAGATGAGTTGATTAGTGCATAAAATCCCCTCAAATAAAAATTAGGTCTTGGGTATGAGAAAGGTAAAAGTCCCATGTTGAGTACAAATGTGAATCTATATGAAAACTTCAAGGAAACAAAAAAATTAGGAATAAAAAAAGAAGAAAATCACATTCTTGAAAAGAAGAAGAAAAGTAATAACTTTTTTCCTATAAAGACCAAGGTTGCTACTACAAAAAACAACATAACAGCAAGGAACATGAAGAAGATAGAGTTCAAGAGACCTCCTTTATAATACCAAAGGAGAATGATAACTAGGTATTCTTCATCATTTTATGGTTATTGTTATGAATTTAATCAATTTGGCCATAAATTATTTGATTTTAAGATTATATCTAAGAGAAGGATAAGTTTCTTAGTTAAGAATTCATTTTCCCCTCTAATAGATCTAGATGTTTTATGCTACAACTGTAATAATTATAGGCATATAGTAAAACATTTTAAAACAAATATTTTTAAATCAAAGTCTAATAATGAAATAAGGGTTAAGGCTCCTAAAGTGAACAAAGGATCACAAATTAATGACATAAAAAAGAAAAGTACTGTCAAAAAACCCAAGGAGATATGGAAAAATAAAAATTAGTCTATGATCACCCAAACAACACTGCAGGCTAAAGAGAAAAATATATGGGTCATAGATAGTGGCTTCTCAAAGCATATGACCGATGACAAGAGTAAGTTTACCAAATTGAGATGTTGCAAGGAAGGGACTGTCAGCTTGGGAAATAATACTACAGTCAAAATCAGAGGCAAAATAGCCTTGCACATTAATGACAAGCTCCATACACATGATGTTCTTTATGTTAAAGGACTAAAACATAATCTACTAAGTGTCATTCAGATGTGTGACAATCACTATAAATTCATATATGATGCTAAAGGTTTTGAATTAATAAGGTATATAAAAATTGTTACATAAGGAAAAATGATTGAGTGTAGCATATATAATCTAATTGAGGTAAATGATATAAATTATCTCATGGGAAAGATTGATGAGAGATGGTTATGGCACAAAAGGATGGTTCGTCTTAACTTTGACAATTTAGTCAAAGTAAGTTCTAACAAGTGTTTAAGACACATGCCTAAGATAACCAAGCCTATTGACATAATGTGTAGAGAACGTTAGCTAGATAAATAAACTAGCGTCTCATTCCAAACTAAAGAGTATGCAACTAAAAAACCTCTACAAATAGTTCGTACTAATATTTTTTGACCAACCAACACAAGAGGTTCTAAAGGAGTGTATTATTTCATGTTGTTCGTAGATGATTACAATAGAATGACATCGGTAACCTTCTTACAAGAAAATTCTCAAGCCTTTGAGAGATTAAATATTTTTAGAGCCATGGTTGAAAATGTAATTGATAGAAAGATCAAGTGCCTTAGATCTAAAAAATGTGGTGAATTCACTTCAAATGAATTCATAGACTACTGTGAAAAGCATGGAATTAAGAGACACTACTCTACTGCAAGAACTCCACAAGAAAATGAAGTTGTTGAAAGGAAGAACATGACCATTAAAGAGATGGCTAGAACAATCTTAAAAGAAGCCAAAATGTCATATGGTTATTAGAGAGAGGTAGTCCAAACAACAATATACATCTTGACTAGATTTCAATTGAGAGTAAATAGTGACAAGACTCCATATGAACTATGGTATGGAAATCCTGCTTCAATCAAGTATTTTAGGGTGTTTGAAAGCAAATGCTACATTAAAAGGAAGGAGAAAAAGCTAGGTAGTCTTGAGTCAAGATGTGATGTGGGAATATTCCTTGGTTATTCAACTCATAACAAAGCCTATGTTTGCTACAACAAAAGACTACATAAGCTAGTGGAGAGCATCCATGTTAAAGTTGAAGAGATCCTCAAAGAAGAAATTGAACTTGTAAAGGAGATCAAAATTGAGGAACTAAAAGAAGTTGAGGATGAAATATTAGATAATGAAGAATAGATAAAGAGGATTGAAAAATAACCCTCAAGTTTTGCTCAAAAGAATCATCCTAAGGAAAATATCATTGGAAAAATGAATGAAGGAGTCCAAACGAGGAGAAGGGAAACAATGAGCAAAGAATAGGTAAGTTTTTATTTACTATCTAAAATTGAGCCCAAAAGCTATGTTGAGGCTAGCAAAGATGAGAATTAGCAAGAGGCCATGGATGAGGAATTAAGTCAAATAAAAAAGAACAAAACCTGGCAGCTATTTCTAAGATCCATAGACAATAATGTCATAGGCACAAAATGGGATGTTAAAAACAAGTTGAATGAAGATGGAACTGTTGTGAAAAACAAAGCTAGAGTTGTTTACAAAGGATATGCTTAGGTAGAAGGAATAGACTTTAAGGAGACATTTGCCCTAGTGTCAAGATTGGAAGCCATCAATTTTTTTTTAGCATTCTCTATCTTTAATAAGTTTAAAGTCTATCAAATGGATGTTAAGTTAGCTTTCTTGAATGGAACATTGAAAGAAGAAGTCTATATTAAACAACCTGAAGGTTTTCAATTGACAGATGAAGAAGACTATGTGTGCAAACTAAAGAAATCATTATATTGTCTAAAACAAATAATTAGAGCATGGTATTCAAGGTTGGATCAATATTTTCAATAACAAGGATTTATCAAAGGATGTGTAGACAATAACTTGTATATTAAGTCTTAAAATGTACATATGTTAATCATATTTATCTATGTTGATGGCATCATTTTTGGTGGAAGTAGAAATAATATGTGCAAATAATTTTCAAATCAAATGCAAAATGAGTTTGAAATGTCCATGCTAGGAGAACTTTCATTTTTTCTTGGTCTACAGGTTACACAATCCAAATAAAGGATATTCATATCCTAGACCAAGTATGTGAAGGAGATGCTCAAGAAATTTAGTATGGAGGATAACAGACCAATTAACACTCCCATGATAACTGAATGTAAATTGAGAAAAGGTGATTAATCTCCTAAAGTGAATCATACAATGTATATGTCTATGATTGGTAGTTTTCTATATCTTACTACATCAAGATCAGACATCATGCAGGCTATATGGATGGTTTCTAGATTCCAAGCTGCACCAAAAGAAACACATGTAAATGCAGTAAAGAGAATCTTTAGATATATCAAAAGCATAGTAGACTATGGCTTATGGTATCTTTTAAGTGATGATTTCACATTGACAACATACACAAATGTTGATTGGGTAGGAAGCATAGATGATAGAAGTACTAGAGGTGGTACATTCTTCCTTGGTAATAGAATTGTTTCATGGTTGAGTAAAAAACAAGATTCGATTACACTATCTATAGTAGAAGAAGAATATGTTTCAATAGTGGCATGTTGCACTCAAGTGTTGTAGATGAAGAAGTCACTAAAAGATATTGAAGTCGCGTTCAAAGGATAAATTCCCATTCTATGTGATAATTCAATTGCTATAAATATATCCAAGAATTTGGTGATGCACTCCAAAATAAAGCACATATTAATCAAGTATCAATTTATAAGAGAGAAGGTTGGTGATCAAGAGGTCACAACATAATATGTTCCCATAAAAGATCAAATTATAGACATATTCACTAAACCTTTGCCTAAGGACCAATTTGAAAATTTGAGACAACAATTGGGAGTGGTAGCTCCTACACCACATCACTAGTTCCTAGTGATTAGGCATGTCTCCAAGGGAGCATAAATGGAACATCACTAAATCCTAGAAGAATAAGAGTTTAGGAAAAAATTTCATGGCCTAAAGGGAGAGCTTCTCATAGATTTTTCTTATCTTACAGGTCCAAGGATAAGAACAATGTCATACCTGAAGAAGTGCACTTCAAGTGGAGCTAGTTGACTTTATGGTAGAGATGCTTTGTCATTAATGCCAAAGGGGGAGAAAAGAGCAAGATTTATGTGTTAAAAAAATATTATGATACTTTTTAGAGGATGTTTTTTCCATCAATGACAAAGGGGAAGATTATTGGACATATTCATTGATGTATGAAGGTTTGTCATTGATGTCAAATGAAGAATGTACTTTCAAGCATTAATGACAAAGGTGTTGAATTGAGCAAACTTGTTGTAGAGCTCCATGAAGTTGTGTGTGTACTTTGAATGACTATGAAAATACAATAATAGTCATATGAATGTCTTTGCTCACATGGTTATCTTGATAGATATGGCTAAGTACACAAGTGGATGTTAACAACATTTGCATATATCTCTTTGTGGTCTATGTTCTAAGTCATAAGGATGTGTAGATCAAATGTTACAAATACATAAAGTTTTTCTTTGGCTAAAAGTCTACTAAGTCTCCATACTTAGTCAATTTTTCTCCTTTGCATTTGTTTGAGGAATTCTTTTAGAGAAAGTGGTTCAACAATTTTGTTTAGGAAAATGGTTTATACTTTGTCAG
Organism: Torreya grandis; assembly: GCA_037957365.1. Taxonomy (NCBI): domain Eukaryota; kingdom Viridiplantae; phylum Streptophyta; class Pinopsida; order Cupressales; family Taxaceae; genus Torreya; species Torreya grandis. The sequence goes on from JARHVA010005803.1 coordinate 714,866, forward strand.
AAAAAATGTCCACAACAAAGTTTCTAAAGGAAATGAGTGCAATTTATAATTATTTCAAATAAAGTGGTTTGGTGAATTATTTTAAAAAAATGGCTAAGTCTTTTTCAGAAAAATTGTCCCGAATAAAAGTTCTGAAGGGATATTTTCAAAATACTAAAGGGTAAGTGAATTGTTCAAAGTTTACAAAGGGATATTTTTTAAAAGGTCAGAGAGTAAGTGAACTGTTCAATGTTTTTGAAGGGATATTTTCAAAAATGTTGAAGGGTAAGTGAACTGTTCAAAGTTTTTGAAGGGTACTTTGCCAAAGTTTGGAAGGGAATGTGACCCAAACAAAAATCTTGAAGGGTACTTTGCCAAAGTTTTGAAGGGCATGTGACCCAAACAAAAATTTTGAAAGGTAATTTTATAAATCTCTAAGGGGCATGTGATCCAAACAAAATTTTGGAATAGGTCACTTATAGAAGTCCCAAAAGACACTTTTGAAAGAAGGACATTAATGAATTATTTCAAAGAATTTGTCTAAGGTAGGTGGACACTTACAAAATTCCCAAAGGATAATTTTGGATGGATAGGACACTTATAAAGTTCTTGAAGGATACTTTTAGATGGAATGGACTCTTACAATGTTTTCAAAGAATATTTCAGAAGAAATATAGGTCACTTACAACATTGCTGAAGGATAAGTGTGGAGTCTCATAAAACATTTTCAAAATTGCCAAAGGATCAAGGTGAATTAATGTTTGAGAAAGTTTGAAGAGATCAAAGAAGCAAAATTAATACATGAATGTTGAAGAAAATGAGATGAGGTCAACATACCAAAGGATAATGACCTAGTTAATGTAAAGAGCATTTATCTTTAATGATCTAATGATGCATGGAAGATAGGATTGAGAAGATCCAATAGAGTGAGTGAATCCAAAGTTTAAAGGTACTCAAAGGTTAATGACATAGTGGAAAAGTTAAATTCCAATAATTTCTCACAAGATCTAATGAATTGAAAGCATTCCAAAGACTCAGGATGTAGTGAGATGATATAAGGAGCTTGACACTTAACCAATGTGTTAAGTAAGGAAAAACATTCGAAGAACTAAAAAAGTGAGGTAGTTACAAAAATATGGCATGATGATTGAATAAAATCAATAGTAAATTTCTTGAATAACTATGAAATAAAACTACTAATAATAGATTCATTCTAGGTGTGTAAATGTTATATATGAAGTGACAAGGGTAAAATTAGAAGAGGCTCATAGAATGGAAGTCAAATATTTATTTTTTGAGAATGAGAAGAGACAAGCAAAAAATGCAAAATGGATAAAGTAAAGAGACTCATTTAAGTTTTGATTGATGCAAAATTCTAAAGTGATGAAGAGTAGGAAAGAAAAATAGTCATGTTTTTAATTTTTGGAATGAGAGAATTTGAGAGGATTCAAGCCGTAAATGCATAAATATGAGACTCGTCTAAGCATAGAGGATTAATGGTTAAATTGGAGAATACCAAAGTGTCAAATAGATAAATTTAGACTTAGAGAAAGGTGTAACAAAGAATAAAGACTTAGATTTTTTTGTGAATCTAATTCATGAATTTGAAGTGTAAATGTTTGATTGTTGGTACCATCAAATTAAACTAGGTTGGTGCTTAGTATAGGGATTGGGTGCTTCCTTAAATTTGGTGCTCTTAAAATAGGGTATTGGTGTCTCCTTGGGATGGGTGTCCTTAAATGTAACTACTGAGGTTCATTTAGTGAGACAAAATTTGTGAGGATGGATTAGAATAATAGCTTCTAGTAGCATTATCACTATGGTTTTTACCTTTGGGTTTCCATGTATAAATCTGGTGTTGTGTGTTGTGATTTTGTTCATGTGATCTCTTTCATTTATTTTTTTAAGATTTCATTTATTTAAAATTCATCTTGAAAGTTGTAAGTAATTCATTTTTGAGATCTATTGATTCACCCCCTTCTTAATAGATAGGTGTGCTCAACATGAGTTAATACCTACAATCTAGTGATCCCAATTCATCTTATATTCCCCCATGAATATTCTCAAAGTGATTAAGAATATTCATATGGTCTTATGACTCAAGTTGGAGGCCATGAGGGCCTAGGATTAGTTTTAGGCCTAATAGGATTGTACTATGTATTTATGAGTATTTGACCACCTATAGGTTTCCAATGAATATAGGTGTCTTTTTTTATCTCCTCCACCCTCAATATATATATATATATATATATATATATATATATATATATATATAGTATTGAAATAATTATAGAATGATATATATATATATATATATATCATCCTATGATTATTTCAAGACTTATCATTCATCATTTCAACACTCATATATTAAGTTTGTAGACTATGTTACTAATACAGTGTTCTCTATTTGTGACAGAACATAGATTATGTCCATTGTTGGTATGACCAAGATGAGGCCATGGAGAACTTGAATTACTTATGAGGACACTCTAAAATAATTTTCAAGGATTAATCATACTCCAAGAGGCTTCAACCCCTCAAATTCTCAAAACTAGTTTTTGAGTCTGATGACTATGTGTGGTGTTTAGTTAACTATAGGTTAGGGTTCAAAACCTAGTAATTTTTCTATTTAATCTATCTCTAAAGGTCACATGTAATGTGATATATAATTATGAGAGTTATTTAGCATAGTTATCTCCATATTACCCCTATGCTCATCAATCATCTAACATCCTTCATTTCTTAGTCTAGTTTACAATATGGACCAACTTGTTGGTGTACCTCTTAGGGAACATGGGATTCATGTAGGTGATTGTTTCATCCCTTAGTAATGTGTCCCACACCTTTAATCACTCCTAAATTCATTAGGGATAATATCATACCTAGTCAATCTAATCTCATGCCTTTAAATCATGTTCCTATGAATATACTATATGGTCACTATTATTCTAAGTTAATTTGGATAAATACATTGTAGCTTTCACTGAGTGTCTACAGTGGAAACCTGACTAAGTGAAAATCCACTCTACCATCATTTATTCTAACCTAAAAACCTCTTTCTTGTGTCAATATGTGACATATAGGTCTAGGATATAAGAGATAAATTATTAGTCTCATATAGAATCCATGATATTCAACCCAAAAATGACACTATCTAGAGCAAAAATGTATTTCAGAGAAGTTAAGGTAAGCCTTCCCCTTAAGCTACTTTCTTCAAATTTTCACCTATAGGTTTGATTGAAATGGTTTGAATTGTGTTGATGAATTTAAAAATACATTCAAGTTGCTTTCAAGGCTAATTTTGTAGTGTCTTCATCTTGATAAATTACTCACACCTTAGAATCCCTTTCTCCATCAATATGACTACTTAGGACCTATTTCCAACTAATTATTGATGTTCCTTTTAAATAGTTGACTATATTTTGGGATTATAGAACTTCAAGCAATATTTAACCAGTATAATCTTTTATTTTCATGTTTAGACTCTAGAATCATTCACCAATTCCTTCTAACCTTTTTTCACCATTATATACCATTGTCTAAGGTAAACATTTCTCTCTCATAGTAGTTGTTAGTGGTGTTGAGATAGTGGACTTGTAAATAGTTTCATGAATTTATCAAGCCTATCTCAACAAATATCCATATCTTTTCATGGATATTTTTATCAAATAAAATTTAATGGGTTGAAAAAAAACATATACCATTCTTTACCTAAAGTCACTCCCAAAAAAATGAGTAAATGAGATCTATAATTACCAAAACATGTTCTATAGACCATTATGTTTTTACTTCTAGCACGATGAGGGTGATATTACTTATAAATACATGTTCACACATGAAAAACCAATTGTAAAACAACATGAATATTAATAACATGCTCTGCCAAAAAACACACACCACTTGGAAACATTAGATCATGTAAACAAATGAGAAAACTTGAAGGTGTTAGGAATGTGTAGTCAACTTGGAGTCATTATCATTCTTAGAGATGGTTTATGAATCATATACCACAAATATAAAAAATATTTCCATGGATTAGAAGGTCATGAAGACTAATTTCATCCCCCAAAATAATTCAACTCAAATTTAGCCCTCTTGTCTGTACCAACTACAACTAGTTGACTTGTTTAACCTGCCAAAGGAAGCAAAGAGAGAGATAGAATAGTTTTCACCAATTTTGGGAATATAAAATAAATATTAACATAGAGATTAATTTTTGGGATCTAAAGGGACACAAATAAATCTTCCACATGTGCTATGACTACTAATAACTCATACAACTAACTAAAAATGGCCTATTTTGTAGTTAAACTCCTTTGTACATCAAACTTACAATTGTCAGTTACCAAACTACCATATAACATGTAACTAACACATGGTAAATTATATATGTTCTTGAAATACTTGAATATATAAGGAAACCATACAAATTCATTAAAATAGACCAAAGGTGACATAAAATGACACTAAGGACAAATGAACAAATGTGACCAAGATGAAACATAGTTTATGACCTCATTTATGACCAAGATGAACATTTTAGGACCTAGGATACCCTATGGAAGTTTTAAATATATAGTGGGTTGAATTATTTGAATAGAATTTCAAATTAGTTGACATTTTGGTGATTTCTTAGGGGTAATAAGCCTACTATGCTAAGGACCAGTTGTTTTTTCCTATCCATTGAGAAATGGAGTCATCTATACACCACATTTTACACTAAAAAGCCTCTTATTAGACACCAAACACACACCCAAAAAAATAGGGGAAAAACACATAAATAAAGACAAAGACACACACTTGTTCTCTCATGAACACTTAGAGAAAATATAAACAACACTTAATCAAACTAAGTTATGTACAAACTATATGCAATTATAAATACATCATGTATATAAATCAATCCTAGCTTAGATAAGATAGAACATACCTACAATTTTGATTGGAAATACATTTGTTAAACTGGGGCATGACCAATATAGGGATTTGTTAAACCTGATTAGGGGATCAATTGTCACAATACACCATTCTAAGAAGGGCTCCAAAGCCTACATTATAACACAATCATGCAACAACCCTAAAATATTCCTAGGTTTAACGTTCACTCTATTATAATAATAATATATTAAATATAATATAGTGCACACCAAATATTATGTCATAATAAAGGGAGTTAATAAAACAATTAAAACATGCATAGGAGAATCTTAATTAAGTTAAGTATGAGTAAGACCCTAATACATGGAATATGAGGAATGATATTATTCAATCCAATAATTAAGCTAATTCTCAACAAATTGATGGTAAAATATGAAATAAAAATGGTAAAAAAACATTGATAAGTGAGTAGTAACAATCCTTATCTCACTCAACAATAGAAAAAAGAAGTGCATAAAAGGGGAAAAAACATTATCGAGTGAGAATTAATAAGCCAACCTCACACAACAATGGAAAAAGGGTACAAAATTAGGTGTCCATAATAACACGATAGTAAAAAAAATGATAAATGGTGAAAATGAAATTAAGATAAAGAATGTAAATCACGGTGTAAAATAAATATGAATCTATAGTTATGCAAACATGTTGGTTTGCCCTAAAGATAGATAAAATTAAAACAAAGTAATGCTAGCATGTTTTTAAAAGGTGAATAAGAAGGAATTAAAGAAGGGAAAATAGATTTAGAATCATAATTTAACTAACAAGGGGGGAAATTAAATTGGTGGAGGGGATAATGAAGGAAAAACCAAGGTATAAAAACTCTTTATCAAAGTCAAGACACTCATATTAGGTTTGTCAATATAAGAGGACTTTCAACCTTAAGGACTCTTAATAACTTCTCTTATACACACAAGTCTTAGGTCATCAAATAGAGTATATAGATCATCCCATGAAGGGTATATACATGAAAATTAAAATGGGCCTACCTTCTCACAACATGTTCCCCATTCCTTAGGACCGCTTATAGAGACGTTGATCTATTACAAAGATTAGGTAATTGCATGAGAAAGTAGGTATTACCATAGAGTTTATTAAATTACCCTATTCTAATCTACTAGATTACCACACCCCAAAGGACCTTAGATCTATGTGGTTCAATTATGGAGTTTTAGCTTTGATTGGAGCACATTTTTTAATTTGAATTTAACTTTTGTGATTTGTATGTTTCCTTTTAGATATATTATTTCCTTTTGATTTAAATGATTTGGGTTTTAACTTTATTGATGGATTTTTCTATTCATCCTCCATACAAATTTGGAAAACCAAAAATGGATGCTAAAGATGACTTTAATTTGAATACTTGGGACAAGGTTTTTTAGATAGATAACTTCAAAGAGCATGGGGTATAAGAGTATAGTAAATATAGGTGAAATAAAAGGGTTATCTTGACATTGACCTTGTTTTATCTAATGTGGAGTGAAAAGAAAGAGGGAATCAAGAGGAGTGACACATAGAACAATTTTAATTGCTTCAAATTACAAAAAATTATGACAAAGGGGGAAAAAGGTATGCAATTATAGTAAAGTGTGATTCCTTATCATAATAATGAGGGAAATGGAGGAAAACATGCTAACATAAATTATTGTGCAAATTCCATCTATCAAAATAAACAAAAGTTAAAGTTTGAAAACAAGCATCAAATGACATTTTCTTATAAAAGGAATGATAAGATGGTAATTTTATGAGGAGGGCTAGGTCGTATCCATGGTTTTTCATTATAACTTCATAAAAGAGAAACCCAAGGGGTGTTAACAAGCAAGTGAAAGATAAAAGTGAGGTAAGCAAAAGTAAGATAACAAGATGATAATTTTGTGAATAATGTCAAGTCATATCCATGGTCTTAAATATCAACTCACAAAATAAAAACCCAAGGGGTGTCAAAAGATAAAATGCAAGAATATAAATAAGACTATGGTACATCAAGAAACCAAAAGACAAAAAGGGAGGACTAAAGGTTTGTGAAAGGAATGAACTTAATGTAGAGGGAGAGACCCATGTAAGTAACCTAAAAAAAGTTTTAGATATATGTAGATATAAATCATGACTAGAAGGAAATGTTTAGGCAAAGTACTTTTTGAGGAATTGTGCATTGGTGGGATGTTTGAAAACATGGCCTTCATTGGTTTGAAGATGGTAGGTGCTTGGACCAATAATATCTTTGAATAAATATGGACCCCACCATTTTTGGGTGTATCTACCTTATTTATCATGGGTTTAGTCTAATTTAAGGACAATATCACCAACATTAAATGTTTGAACTTTAACACATTTGTTTTTTTATCTTACAATGCAAGCCTTGTATTGGCAATTATGTTGTAAGGTAAAAAAATAATGTTCATCAATTAGATCAAGCACATGAAGATGAGATTAAATTACTCATTGGGAATAATATCATGAAGATATATATGAAGAGAGTTAATCTCAACTTCTAAAGGAATAAATGGCTCATAACCATAGACTAATGAGAATGGAGTTGCCCAAATGGTATTACATATGCTAGTTTGATAGGCCTAAAGAGTAGGGTAAAGATGAAGATGAAAATCTATGTGGGTGTCATGGATTATATTTTGGATTACTTTTTTGGTTATTTTACTAGTGGCCTTAGCTTGGCCATTGCATTATGGATGATAAGGTGTGGAAAAATTATGATTGATCTTTACTTTGTTGCAAAGTTTTTTGACATGCTTATTTTTGAAATTACCACCATTATATGAAATGATGGTATGGGGAACACCAAAATGTCAAATGATTTGATTAATAATAAATTTTGAAATGGTAGGATGAGTAACATTAACAAAGGGTATGGATTTTACACACTTGGTAAAATATTTGGTAGTGGTGATGATAAAGACATGCCCATCATGAGAGTGAGGTAGCTTGCCAATGGGATTGAATCCCCATGTGAAAAATGTTTAAGGAGATTTGATAGTTTGAATTCAACTAGAGGTGAATGGATTAGATCATTATGAACCTAACAAGGATTACACTTTTTATAAATTACATCATTTTTAAGATTATGCCAAAAGTAACCCATATGTAGGCATTTACAATCTATAGCATATCTATTACAGTGGTCATCATAAATTCCCCCATGTGCTTATTCAAGAAGAGGAGGGGTCTCTTCTTGCATAGTACAATAGATCAAGGTACCTTTAAGATTATGATAATAAATGATGTTATGTCTAAATACATAATTGAAATCTTGTTTATAAATGTGTGTATTTTCACAAGAATCCAAGTTAGGAGGATAAGTTTGATGTTCTAAGAATTAAATGATGTCTTAGTATCATAGGCTTTATATAATGGTAACAACCTTGATATGATAGTTAAGTGAATCTGATGGTTGAGTTGAGGATGGATATTTTCATATTTATATAGGAAAATTAGGATTAGAAAGGACTTGGTGTGGATGAAAGAGGGATTCTAAAGAGGCAAGAGAATTAGAAATGAAATTTTGATCTCTAGGAATAGGCTCAATAGTGAAAAAAATGAAATACTTAGCAAGAGTGGTTAAAATTTGATGATATGTGATGAGTTTTTCACTTTTACATTGATAATAACTACTAACTTGATGGAAAATAAGCTAAATCACCTAAATCATGAAGGTATTGAATATTTAAATCAAGAGCATCTTGCATGATTAGAATGAGAGCTTCATACTCAGCCATATTGTTGGTGACATCAAAGGTGAAGTAAAAAGATAAAGGAATGATCTTGCTAAGAGGACTTATGAGAATGAAACCTAACCCAACTCCTTGAAGGAATTTAACACCATCAAAGTGAAAGGTTTAAGTATATTCATGTAATTTGACATTAATTTTAGGAATCTCCTTGATAACTACTTTTCATTTAGTAGTATCAAAGGGAGCAGTAGAGTCATCAAAGTTATTGGATTCAAGATCAGTGGTAAATATATGAAAATAATATTTGAGAGAAATAAATTGATTAATACCATTTATTTAAAGGATATTATCATATGGAATATTATCTTAAAGATAAAAATTGGTTAGAATGGGAGCTACGACAAGAATATATTTTTGAGTGATGATACAGAGATCAAATTCCATAAGGAGGACCATCTATTTTCCAATTAAATCTCCAAGGAGAAAATATTTGGAGAAGTGATGAAGGGAGTTAGAATGAATGATGACATAATTAGTTTGGTAAATCATGTAGTGGCAAATATTTTCATCTGCAAAGTAGATGGTGAGGAAATCAAGCTTAATTTTAGTATAACATGATTCATAATCTATGAGGCCTTAGCTAATGTAGTAGATAACATACTCTCTTCCCATATCATCTTGTTGGGAAATCATTTCCCCAATTAAAAAAGGTGTGGAAGAAGTATATATAATCAAAGGTTCATCATTGGAAGGAGGACAAAGTGTGGGTGGATGAAGCAATGAATCTTTCATGTTATCAAAGGTTTTTTGACATGCATCCATCCATTCTAAAGTAGTACCTTTCTTGAGAAGGGAATTGATGGAGTGAATTCAATATTCCATTTTTAGGATGAATCATCTAATTTCCTTGAGTTTGCTTAAAGAAGCTTGAATATTAGGAATAAAATGAGGAATGGGAATGTTGATGATAGCACTAATTATGGTAGGGTCAACATTGATGCTACAGAGAGAGACTAAGAATCCTAAGAATTTTATAGAAGTTAATCCAAAGACACATTTGTAAGGATTAATCCTAACTTTATATTTAAGGAGATGTTCAATGATGATAGTGAAATAAAAAAGATGATTCTTATGATGTTTGGATTTAGAAATGAGATCATCCACATAGGTTTCAACAATTTTATGGATGAGATCATGAAATATGTGAGTCATTTCCCATTGGTAAGTGGCTCTAAAATTATTAAGACTGAAAGGAATTTTGACATAGTAATAAGTGCCCCATTTTATGGTGAAAGTATTATTATGTTGGCCCTTAGGGGAAATATGAATCTGATTGTATCTTGATAAGCCATCCATAAGAGATAACATTTCATAACTAGTCATGGAATTAATAATGGCATGTATTGAAGGTAAATGTAAGTTGTTCTTGGGACAAGAAATATTAATATTATGGAAATCAATACAAATGTGAATGACCATAGTGACTTTCTTTTGAATAGGAACAATGTTGGAAACCCATTTAGAATAATGTGTTGGTTTAATAAATTTAGCATCAAGTAATTTGATGATTTACTTATGAGATTACATGGAAACTTTAGCTAGAAATTTTCTTTATTTTTGATGTAAATTATTGGTATCAAGATAATTAATGATGTTATGCACCATAATGTTAGGGTCAATGTCAGGCGTGTCTTCATAGGACTAAGTGAAAACTTCACAATATTTGTCAAATAATAAGGTAAAATTATCATGTTTAGTAGGTGAAATTTCATGAGAGATAGTAATTAGTTGAGTATAATATGGAGTACCATATTCAATATGAGTGGTTTCTTCAATAAGCATGGCATTTCCATCTTGAAAGTGGTATGGTGCATTGGGTAAGGAAGAAATTGGATTTATATTTGGATCAATGCTAGCAATGAAGTTGTTGAAGTAAGGAGTTTTAGTCTTGAAATTCCCAAATTTGTTATGTTGTCAAGGAAGTTGAGATTATCAGACATAAAGTAACTCAAGAATAGCTTTGTCACTAGGCAAGGTAGGAAGAGGACCATAATAATTGACATCTACTTCAAAATCTAGAATTTGATTGCCATGGTGATCATACTCATAATGTATCTGACAAACATTGATTGCCTTGGCATCTAATGTAATTTCAAGGGTAGAAAAATTAGATGGATCATAATGGGTTGGAATATTAGTGGGTTTAATGATGGGAGAAGGATCAAATGCAATGATTGGATCAATAGGTGGTAAAGGAGATGTAGAAATTTCTAGAGGTTTAGAAGGTATAATTTGATCTACAACCCAAGGAGTATTAATAAGAGTAGGATTGGTGGGAAGCACATGAATCTTAGGATATAAAGCATCATCCACAAAGATGGTATGAACATCTCAATTAAAATCATGAATTTGGGCTAAGGTTTTTTTATAATTCTGGACATCCAAGTCTCTAGAATGAGCTTGGGTCATTATATAGTTATCATCATATTTTGGAGAAATGGTAACTTATTGAGAATCAAAGAGAGTTTTAGAGGGTCAAATCACAATATTAATGAATTTACAAGTATACATGATGAGAGGATCTTGAAATAATTTATCCACTCTAAAATCATTACAAATGAAGGCATATTCAGGTAAATAGGGCTCCTAAGAATTACATGGAGGGGTAAAATCGGTAATCTCATCAATAAGAGGAATATTACAATCCATCAAGAATAGAGAATGAGGAATCGATTATGAAATTTAGGGAGGTAACTTGGTAGTATTGCAAGTATGATGTAAATCATTGGGTTAATCATCATCAAAATATGCAAGAGTAACTTGTAAATTAGGATTCATGTTGATGAACTTGGGTAAAGGAGCACTATTAATATTAAGAATGGTAGGAATATGATATTGTTATTTAGGATTAGTAATTTAAATGATCCATGGGTTGGTATCAGCTTCATGTTTATATTGTTTTCCATTATGTAAGAATTTAATGCATTGGCTACCAGAAGAAGCAATGGCCCTCATTTTATGATTCCATGGATGACCAAGGAGTATGTTAAATGATAAAGGACCATAAGCTTGATTCAAACAAGATTAGGTCTAATGGTTAATGGAAACTAAATACACGAAGTGGTTTTTTATTTGTCTTATCAAAACCATGACAAGTGAGATGGGTTTGCTTAAGATGATCCTTATTATAACCAAGTTATTAGATGAGCCATAAAGATGTCATGTTAATACAAGAACCTTTGTCAATTATAAATTTTGGATAAGAGTGGTATTAATGGATATTTTGATGAAAGGTGATGGATCATCAACACAAAAAATAATTTCATCATTGATCATGTCCTCTTCAAGGAATTCAATAGAGGGTTTGGAATAAGGACACATAGTTTCAATGGTATTTACATTGGTAGGTTGAGATCATATAGAATGTGTTTCTTCATCTAAGGAAGATGGATTATTAAATTTTTGGAGTTATTTCATAAGGAACTTATGATGATAGGGAGAAGTATGAACAAATTCCATAAGTGAAATATTACAAGGCATGGAGTTGAGTTTTTCAAGAAAGTTTCAATGAGACTTAAAAGAGACTGCATGAGGTTTAAGAGGTATATTAGACTTTGGAGGAATAGTTGTGGTTGGAAGATCAGAAGGAGGAGATGGTTGCTTTTGTGCTTTTGAAGCAAAATTAGTAGTGTTATTATCTTTAATAAGTTGTTCCTCCAAAGATGGATTTTTAGGCTTGGAAACATGATCTTTGTGAATTAGTTTATGAGGAAAATTGACCTTAGTAGTTTTGACATATCCAGAATTGTTAAAATATTAGCCATAATTGGCATTAATGACACAAACATCCTTGGTATTTGGTTGATTATTTGAAGAAAATTTTTGGTTATTTTAAGTGGAAGCTTTAGAAGTTTGTCATTTTTGAAAAGTAGTGGTGTATTCTTGATGATGAAGATTTATCATAGCTTCATGATTGAATGAATCACCAAGCATATAGGAGACAAAAAAATTAGTGATCCCTCTACAAGATTCATGAGAATTCCTAATTTTATCATGGAACCAATAAAATATATTGGGGTCATACCACTTAGGAGGAGCATTGGGATAGATGAAAGGTTTTGAAGGCAATAAAAATTGTTTCATTTACTAAACTAAAAGAGGTGTATGAAAAGGTGAAGGAATATAAATTTTGGAAACTCCTCATTTAGTTTTTAGAGTATTACTAGTGATATAATTAGATGTTTGGAAATATCCTTTAAGAATTTTGGGATTAGGTTTGAATTTATTCATAATAAAGTCTTGACATTAAGATTGATCAAGAGCTTCATTAAGTGTTTGGGGAACAAAGGTTCAAAACTTATATTGGATAATGGGAGTCAAAGTGATGATAAAGAGTTTGAATAAGTTATCATCAATCATTTTATGGTCAGATTTATGAGCTAAAGATTTACATCTTTTGATAAAGTCATGAGTTGATTCAGTAGGAGATTGCTTAGCATTGATGAAGTCACTAACACAATTTTTTAGGAAGATCATTGTGTTGAAACACTTTAACTAAGGGATTAACAAAATATTCAAGTTGTTAAATATAATGTTGTAAAATTTGATTATACCATTATAATACATCACCAATGAAGGTTTTCACTAAGAGTTTAGTAGTGGAAAATCTATTCGTTTGGATCCACTCTTTGTATAGGTTGCCAAAGGCTTTAAAAAATGAGATAGGGTCTTTATTCCCATCATATTTGATAGTTGGAGATATGTTACCAATATCAATGGATATAATGAAAAGAGCTAAAGGATCAATTGAAATAGTTGAAGCATCTTATTAGTCATTATGGGTTGAGGAATAACATTACCTCAGGCATCCTAAAGAGGTGGAGGAATGAAATTGGGATTAGCTTGAGATGCATATTTGGAGGTTAATTAGCCACATTGATTAAATGTTATTGAAGTTGCATTATTTGGTTGGTGTTAGAATTTTACATTATGTTCATTTGTTGGATAACTTGGGCTAAAATTTGAGTTATATCAGCAAATGGGTTGGTGTTGGTAGGAGCACTCCCTAAATTGGTGTTAGGGGGAGGATTATTAGAAGAAGGATTATTAAGTAAACTTGTATAAATTACTCCCACATTAGTTTTAAGATTTTAAATATGAGAATTTTATTGATAAGTAAGGAAAGGATTAGATCGATCAATTTCATCTTGAGGTGTTATTTTCACCATATTATAGGTCATATATGAAGAAGGAGAAGAGATGCCTCAAGAGTGATGGTGCTCTTGAGAGGAAAAGAGAGGAAAAAATGAACATCCCATATAGTATTTAAATGGATTTGATCTCTCCAAGAAGATTATAATAGGAGACTTCATTATGAATAAAGAGAGATGAACATAATGAAAAGAAGGATAAATAGAGAACTAGATTGATAAATAAATAAGCCATAAAGCAATACAGGGTCAACTGAGTTAACCTAGCATAGAAAAAAAGGAATGAAAATAGTATAGGGCTAACTTGTTTGATCCAATACAATGAAAAAAGATCAATAAAAGAGAAAACAAGGTTAAAAAATAGTACAGGGTTGACTAGGTTGATGTAGTACAATTAATAGAGGCTGACAAAATATATAGGGTCGAATGAGTTGATCTAGTACAACAAATAGGGAAAGTTAAGAAGCCTATAATAGGCTGTGAAATGAAAAAAGATAAATTTTTTAAGTAATTTGAAAATGAATAGATGAAAGGAAACAAAAAATCAATTAGAGTAATACTGGCCAATCTAACTAAAGCACACATTAGAAAATCTTGTACCAACACTAGCTAATGTAAGTTTCTGAAATAAAAAATACAATTAATCAAATAAAAATTAATCAGCTTTGAAAGTAAATAACTAACTAATTGGTCAAATTAAATTTTTATAAGGTTATTAAGATATGATTTTAAATGTGATGGGAGGTTGGTTGTAAGTGAGGAACTAGAATGGCAATCTAAGGATGGTTTCAAGTAGTTTAGACTAAAAGGGACTGTAGTGGAAATGATATAGGATTGGTAGTGGGGCATACCCCCTCACTTCATACACCATAATGATAATTTTTTTAGGTTATTAGCCATAATATACCATTAACCATGCTTTATACTTGACTAGAACATCAAGTTGGCTTCCCCCTTGGTGATGAAATCCAAGTAGGTTAGCCTTGGGTAGATAAATGATAAAATAATTTTATATATTTTCTGATTTGGTGATGTGTGCATAAAATATGAAATAGTGAAACTAAATGAGTTATTGAAAAAAAAACCTAATTAAACTATGTGATCTATTCTACATATGCAAGCATATAATGTTGATATAAAGTGTGAACTAATTACTAGCATATAAGGTTAATTCCAACTTTAAAACATGGTACAATGTTGATATAGTCAATAATGTATGCATAAAATACAAAATAGGGTCGATGAGGTTGAACCTCTACTATGAAAACAAGGTCTATAAATAAATAGGGTCGGTAGAGTTGACCCAGTTATCTAGACAACACATAAAACATAGAACTTGGTAGGGTCGATCTAGTTAACTATGCAAAGGTAATTTTAAAGACTACATAAAATAAAAGGAAAGACTATAAAGAAAGAGATAGATAAAAAGTAACCTTGGTGGATTAGAGATGTAGAGAATAAAGATTATTATTTAAGAACCATGATATATGCTTATAAATTATACTAACTGGGTTGATTGGGTCCATCAAAATTTATTTAAACCTATTGTTTGAGTGCCTTAAAATATACAGGGTTGACTGATTTGACCTAGTAGTCTAGACTAGATGTCTAAAAAGCTAAAAAAAACTTTACTGGGTCAACAAGATCGATCCAGTAGCCTATACCTAAAATACTACACATAGAAGTTAGATATTAGGTCAATAGAGTCAATCCATTATGGCAAATATATGATAAAAAAAATGATGAAAAAATGAAATAAGATGAACAAATCCTATAAGGTTTAGTTATTTTTAGGTTCACCAAAATGTATGTAATAAAAAATTCATCATGTCTATAAATCAATCCTAGCTCAAAGAAGATAGAGCATACCTACACTTTCAATTGGGAATACATTTATTAATTAGGGGCATGACCAATATGGGGATATACTAAACTTGATTATGGGATCACTTGTCACATACACCATGTTAGGAAGGGTTTCAAAGCCTGCAGTCTAACACAATCATGTAATAACCCTAAAAGAGTCCTAGGTTTAATGTTCACTCTATTCAAATAACAAGAAAGTAAATCTAATCTAGTGCACATCAAAGCTTATGGAAAAATAAAGGGAGTTAGTACATGTATAGGAGAATACCAATTAAGATAAGTATGAGTAATACCCTAATACATGGAATATGAAGAGTATTATTATTCAATCTAATACTTGGGATACTTCTATATACTAAAGAGAGGAAATAAAGTTAGAATATACTTACTTAAATGTGAACCTATCGAGACTCAATCTCTCCCTTGTCCAAAGGGGATTTTTAAGAGGTTGTTTTAGTTTTTAAGGATAACTAAGAAAAGCCAAATCATCCAAGACCTAGCCATACGATTATATTCTTGAAGTAGAAACTCAAGTAAAGACTCCTTAAGTATAATGGTGGAAGATCAGATTATAAAGAAGTGCAAGAAAATAATAACTCTTAATTACATATTGAAATAATGACAAAATGATCTTGTATTTATAGGTGATCTCACCCTCAATACTTCCAAATATGTTGGTTGTAGAGGGTAGACCTAGTTAACCCTATATGTTTTTGAGAGATAAATCACTAGGTCTTGAGCTAGGTCAGTTGAAGGGCTAAAAAAGATCTCAAGTGAAAAATACCCTAAATAATACAAGGTCAACCTAGTTGACCCTGTATATTAATCAAAGGCTAAAAAATATATAGGGTCAACCCATTCAAATTAGTATAGTCAACTAGTGAAAAGGGTCAAGGTGAGGAAAAGAAGGATGAAAAGAGGAAAAAAATTGGAGTGTATATGTGATGAGTAATAGCTTAGGGAATGGTTTTAAGAGCTAGATGGATTGGTAATAATGTGGTAATAAGGGACATAAATATTTTGAATCACTAAAGGTCTACCCACCCCTTTGTCTATGCACCCCTTAAGGTGTGCACTTAGAGAGATTGAGTCTTGATAGTTTTTTGAAAGATGTAAAGTGTCAGTATTTGATAAAAGTTGAGAATATTATGTGTATACAAAAACTAAACTAAAGGAACTTTCTCTTCCTAGATAAAATATAAATTTTAAAACATATCTTTCTCCATGATATAGAGGAATGCATGAGGTAAGTTATCCTTCGAGCATTGGCTTTGATGTCTTTAGCTTCTTAGTGTTTGCCAATCTCCTTGGCATGATCTTTAATGTAATCAAGGAAAATACAAATAGATCACCTATTAAGGTGAATTATTCAAGCACTTCAACAATCTCAACCTTCTCATGAGACTCCTCATATACAAATTTCAATGATGCTTCAAAAAATCATGTTTCCTTAAATTCTATGGTATTTTGAATGGGATCAGATTGTTTACCAGATGTAATATCATCTAGTTCTTTAAGGATCTTTGTTTTGTCAATCTAATATTAGTCATTGTCCTTCATGAGTACATCTTGCTATATTTTTTTATGAAATTGACCTTTAATTTTGTATAAGTCTTCAATTTCTTAGAAAATCTCAATCTGTTGAAGCCACTTATCTTGTCTCTCTTTCTACTCAAGAAACACGACTTCTTCAAACTCATCCTCTTGACCATGTTCATGAATGCCATATTCATCATTTATTGATTCATGATGTTCTTCAATATATGGTTGTTTAATATGGACCTTGCATTCTTCTTCTACAATCTCATTTTTCTCTCCTTCAAGAACTAGATTCTTAAGACCTTCATACTCATTGAACATTTCTTGATAGGTCTTCCACATGCCTTGATAAAAATACTTGTAAGCATATGAAACTTCATCTGCATCTTATATTTATTGATTCAATAAGGTTACCTTATGTTTGTCCTAACCAAGAGGAGTCCCTATATTGATTTATTCTTTATGGACACTTATATTATCTTCTTTATTAGCTACAAGTTGAGCTTGATCCTCTTTGTTTGCCTCCCATATGATGGGTTCTCCTTCAAGAGGGGATGAGGTGTGAGGGTGGTGAATTGGTCCATTATTTGGAGAGGGAGTAGATAGAGTGATGGAGGGATAATTAATGGGCATGGGGGATGGAAGGAGAAACTTAAAATAAATCTTGGAGAGAAATAAGGTATTGTTGAGCTATAGACACTTCTTTTTCTTCATCAACCAGCTCTTGATTTTGATTGTATTCTTAAAGCTATTTCACAGCTACAACTTTGTCTTAAAACTTCTCAACTAAGGCTTCATTTTAATTTTTAAACTCTTCTTTGATGTACTTATAATAATAAAAATTCATAGGTTTTTGAATATAAGGTAATGTGGTTTGACCATACACAAATTTTTCATTCTTGTCATCAAATTCTTGGTTCTAAGTTGGAACTTTGAGGTTATAAGGCTCTTTTGGATATTGTATAGGCTCTTCATGATAAAAATGAATATGAGAGAACTGATATGGAACATATTAATACTCTTGAATATGGGAGGGAGAGACATGATCTTTAAACATATTTTCACTTTCTCCATAGCATTCTTGAGGCTCTTCAATAGTTATAAGTTATTTCTCAACTTATTGGTTTTCCCACCTTGTAAGCCTATCAACCCATCATTATATATAGCATGTCATTTCATGTATGTATTAATTGATGACATAATTAGATTCTTCCTCAAATAACCTCCACTTATTCATTAATAATTAGATATACTTTCTCATCCTCTCTATGAAATGAATAGGGATCACATCAAGCTCTTTATCCCATTTCTTCATCAAATGTTATGATTTTAGAATCTCAAGCATAAGTGAGAACAAGGAATTATATTTAGGTGGAATTGGAGGAGGAGGAGGGGAAAAGTATTTTTATTATTGGCCTTGAAAATATTGTATAAGAACTTGATAGGATGGATAGGGCTATTAGGGAAGAATACCTCCAAGAATTTGCCTCTTAACAGCTTGGATAACTTACATATTAAGATCTTGTATTTATTATTCAATAGCCTTAAACTTATATCCTTTATATAATTATTCATAGTCTTATTAAAATGAGTCTTCAAAAACTTCATGACCATATAAAGAGGAATGGGTTGACCATATGGTGGATAACAAATTTGATAGGGCTATGTGTAGTAATAAATATAAACATATCAGATACATTAGTCAAATCATAAATAATAATTGATCAAAAACATTTATAATAGGTACCTAGGTTGCTCATAACTAGATGATAAAATTCAAAGTCACCATTGGTGTCTACTTGAATGCTTCTAAAAGTTGATAGTAGGAAGAACACACCAATAATTCTTCTACTCTTTTAGACCTTGGTCCCACTGGGTATGACAAAACTATTGCATCCAACTATTACAACCTAGGGGAGGGTGTTCAATCCTCTCCCATATTTTGAAAACATGGGATTACCTCTAGGCATATGGGTTGTCTATAGTAGAGGTAAACCTATAGGTTAAATGGCTAGCTCCCTTGATTTATCTCTTAAGCTCACACACCAAACTAGGATAATCACATGGGGGGTGGAAAGGGAATAATTTTATTTAATTTAACCTCTAATAATTTGGGTGATACACCAAATATTAGTCCATAAACACACTTTCATATTCACTAAGGAAGAAAACTACCAAAATTGACCTTAACTTATTATCCTTCTAGAATAAGTATTTATCTTATAGGTAGATTGATATACACATATAGATGTGGGTGAAAAAAGGTGTGATACTGCACACTAGTAGTCTCTCACACACTTCAATACAAACTAAAAAAAATACACTTCATGAGACCTATTAGATGAGGTATCACTCATAAAAACAAGCAAATGACATAATGGAAGCAAGGAGAACCTATTCATCACTTAACATCTAAGTACACCACTTAACACACTTATGTAAGATATTTTAGATATAAAATCATCTTCATAATCTTATTCAAAGGAAAAACAAGGTGGAAAACCATTAGGGATTTTCCATACTAGGTGTGTACTAGATATAATTTCCAAAAAGGCTTGAATATATAGAGCATAAAAGATGAAAGAGAAGAAGAAAAGTGGAAAGGTCACAAATCCAAGTGTAAAAATATGAGAAATAGTTACAATTCAAGAGAATGAAGTGGCTAATATTTCAATAAGTTATCTTAGACAAGTTTCCATCTCAAGTTTAGCATTCTCCTTCATATTGGCATAAAGACTCTTCATGTTCTTATTTTAAATTGATCCTAGGTGATTAGTTCACTTGATTACCTAAAAATTCCATAGGGGTATTTGAAAAAAAAATATCATGATAATATGACAAAAATATTATAACATCCCTCATATGCCCTTCAACTGATCTCTCTCTCTCTCTCTCTCTCTCTCTCTCTCTCTCTCTCTCTCTCTCTCTCTCTCTCTCTCTCTCTCTCTCTCTCTCTCTCTCTCTCTCTCTCTCTCTCTCTCTCTCTCTCTCTCTCTCTCTCTCTCTTTGCCAATTTTTACTCACTCTCTAGTAACTACTCACTAGCCTTATAGATCTATCTTCACACTTATCACCTAAGTGACTTAAATTTTATAATAGAGATGTGTTAAATAGTTATTAGGACACTTTTTTAATACCCCTTTTTACTCTAGTCTATCATAAACTTAAATGGAAACCTCAAACCATTCTTCTCATATCACACTTAGGTAGTCACTTTATTTCCTCACTATTTGGTTCAAGAATGCCTATAATGAATGATGTATAAAAGGTATTTTTCATGAAAAAATAAGGTGATAAATTATTTTAATGAGTTATAATAAGTATCTAAAGACCTCTCACAATGATCTTTATCCATCAATCCCTTTTTGCACCTATGAAACACATCAAATCCTAAAAGAAACACCATATTAAGTCTATTTATATAGGATAAAATAAGGATCAAATGAGTGTCAATGAGCTTGGGAGAGTGATATAAGTGTTCAAAAAAATTTAAAATCCAAATTATCCATTTTTTATGAATATTCCTTCATTACATGTCCATCGGGTCTAAATAAGGGTTTTTGAAGGTTTTAGGTGGTTTACATCGTTAACAATGATTCATACAGGTTAGACATTGAAATTATAAAAAAATTACATTTATTTTGAGATGAAAACCCCATTAAAATATTCATAAATCCTATAAGTCTCATGTAAAACCTCCATATAGATATGAGTGAGTGAAACTAGTCCTTGAGCTCTTTCAATGCATTTAAAGTAGATCTGAGATAGTTTTAGGTTAAATTGGCCACTCTTGAGTTAATTCATAAAATAAATTGATCCAAATTCATATTATATCATCCCATGAATTTTATCAAAGTGATTAATAAAGGTTATATGGTTTTATGACTCAATTTTGAGGCCATGAGGGCTTAGGCCTAGTTCTAGGCCTAATAGGCATGTACTGTGTATTTGTGAGTATTTGAACACCTTTAGGTTTATAATGACTATGAGTGTCTTTTATATATCCTTAAATTTTAAAATATATGTATAAATCATCCAATTATTAGTTCAAGACTCCTCATTTATCATTTCAACACTCATAGATTAAGTTTATAGATTATGTTGCTACTAGAGTGCTCTTTGTCTTTGATAGAATAAATAATATCTCCACTATTGGTATGATGAAGGTGAGGAAATAGAGATATTTTATGAAATATTAGGATATTATAAAATAATTTTTAGTTATTATTCATACTCCAAGAGCCTTCAACCCCTCAAATTCTCAAAACTAGTTTTTGAGTCTGATGATTGTGTGTAGTGTTTAGTTGACTATAGGTTAGGGTTCAAAACCTAGTACTCATTATATTTAATATATATTTTAAGGTAACATGAAATTTTATATATAATTATTAAATTTATTTATCATATTTATCTCCATCTTACCCCTCTTCTCATCAATTACCTAGCATCCTTCATTGCTTAGTCTAGTCTGCAATATGGACCAACCTGTAGGTGTAACTCTTAGGGAATATGGGATTTTTATAGGTGATTGTTTAATCCCTAAGTATTATTTACCACACCTTTACTCTCTTTTAAAATAATTATGTATCATCTCATACCTATTCAATCTCATCTCATGACTTGACATCATGTTCCCATCAATATACTAGATGGTTACTATTGTTCCAAGTTCATTTGGCTCAATAAATTATATCCTTCACTGAGTGTCTACAGTGGGAACCTGAATAAGTGAAACTCCACTATACCATAATTTATTATAACCTATAAACCTATTTAATATGTCAATATGTGACATCTAGGTCTAGGATGAAAGAGATAAATTGCTAGGCTCACACAAACTTCATGATCTTCAACCCACAAATGACAATATCTAGAGTAAAAATGTATTTTAGATAAGTTAAGGTAAGGCTTCCCCTTAAGCCACTTTATTCAAATTTGTACCTATAGGTTTACTTTAAATGGTACAAAATATGTTGATGACTTGATAACTCCATTCAAGTCCATTTTAAGGCTCATCCTATAGTGTTGTCATCTTGATAAATTACTCACACCTTAGAATCCCTTGCTCCATCAATATGACTATTTAAGAACTATTTCTAACTAATTATATCTGCTTTTTCTACATAGTTGACTATGTTTTGGGATTCTATACCTTTAAATAGTCTTCAACTAGTACAAGATCCTATTTCCATGTTTATATTATAGAATCATTCATCAATGCATTCTAACCTTTGTTCACCATTAGATATCACTAAGGTAAACATTTCTCTCTCACAGTATTTGTTAATGGTGTTGAGACAACAGACTATGTGTAAAGAATTTCATGGGTTTCTTAATCATGTCTCAACTAATCCATAGATATTTCCATAGATATTATGATCAAATAGGTTTTAAGGGGTTGAAAACAAACATATACCATTCTTTACCTAAATTCACTCTTAGGAAAATAAGCAAATGAGCTCTGCAACTACCAAAACATGTTCTACAGACCATTGTGTTTTCAATTATAGCATAATGTAGGTGATATTTACTATAAATCCATGTTCACACATTTAATACCAGTTGGAAAACAACATGAATATGAATAACATGCTCTGTTAAAACACACACACCACTTAGAAACATTAGATCATGTAAACAAATGAGAAAACCTAAAGGTTAGGAATTTTCAGTCAACTTAGAGTCACTATCATTCTTAGAGATGTTTCATGAAACATATATATCCAATATTAAAACCATTTCCATGGAGTGGAATTTAATGAATACTACTTTCATCCATCAAAAGCATCCAACTTAACTCTACCCATCCTATCCGTACCAGATGTAAACTAGTTGACTTATTTTACCTACCAAAGGGAGAGAAAAGAGAGAATATTTTTCACCAATTTTGGGACTATAAAATCAACCTAAACATGGATATTATTTTAGGGGATCTGAAGGGAAACTATTGAAGCTTCCACAAGTGCTAGGACTACTAAGAATCTATATAACTAATTGAAAATGGCCTATTTTGTAGTTAAACTCCTTTGTACATTAAACCTATAATTTTCAGTTTTGAGACTACCATATAACATATAAATTACACATGGTAAATTATATATCTTCTTGACACACTTGAATTTAGAAGTAAATCATAAAACTTTGTTAAATATCCAAAAGATGACATAAAATGACACTAAGGACAAATGGACAAATGTAACCAAGATGAAACATATTTTATGACATCATTTATGACCATGATGAACATTTTAGGACCTATGAGACCCTATGAAATTTTTAACTATATGGGGGGTTGACTTATTTAACTAGGGGGTCAAATTAGTCAACACTAACCAAGCTAAAACTATCACCATCCCCACCTATCACATGGGGTAACTTGAAAATATGTCATGACCATTGGTCCATTTTATTTATTTCTCCTAGTTTCATGATTATATAAGAGATTTATGACCTAAGTTATTCCTCCCCTATAATTTAAGGACACTTTCAATATGACCAAAGGGCACGTGTACAAATTTTGGCCCTATAGGTAGCTGAAATTCAATTCTTAATTACATCTGAAGTGCTTGTCATAAAATTATGAAACAAAATTCTACATGCCATAAAAATTCTAAGTTTTCAATTAACATTATTTCATGTATAATTTTGCATTATTTTATAGTAATACAAATTATGTTAAAATTAAGCATTTTATAAATGGAAATAGGGCAATTTTAGTAGGTTACTTTCAAAAATATATGACAATAAAATCATAAATAAAAAAATTTAGTCTACAAAAGGAAACATAATCCTGAATAATCCTAATTTTTATTAAACTTAATTTTGGGAAATTTTGGTAATTATATATATTTTTAAAATTATATAAATAAAACTATCCTATCTTGGGCTTAATGAAAAACATGAAACATGAGAAATATGAAACAAAATTATAGTTTTATTTTTATTTTTATACTACTATACAAAAAAAATGATCATACACATTTTTCAACTTCAATTTTTAAAGCATTAAAATACTCTTTATTACATTTTCTCTTTATTATTTCAATTAACACTATAATTGAAATCAATAATGCTTGTAAGATTAAAGTATATACTTCTATTTTTATTTATCAGTAATTTAAAATTGAAATTATAACATTTTCATGGTTTCCACTATCCATGTAATATTTAAATAAAATGTTTTTATGTATTTAAAAATTATTTATCTTCAAACAATATCTAATGTGCTCTTACCAGGCTAAAATAAGGAAGGACTTGCCTACAATCATTTTTACATCATTAGGTGTCTACATTAGGTACCCTTGAGTTCAGGATACCCAATTTGAACCATAAGTAACACTACTAATTTGTGCTAAGTTAAGTATATACAAGGGGAAACATTGATCAATTAATCTATGTAGGCTAACTTGAATAAACCTCCCTAAAATAAAGGTTCTCATTCACACCCAATCTTACACCACATAAAATATAACTTAATAAAACATGCACATATAAAATTTATAAGAGATATAAGGTATCCAAAAGGAATTTATAACACTTTTTTAAACTAAAAAATTACCAATTATTGGCAAGACTTACTGCTCTTTACACTATAGGGTGGGAGAAGGAGGCCTTTATAATGCCTCCCTTTGCTTAGACATTTATCCCTTTCCATCAAATGACATTGGAAACATTTTTAAATATAATTACCATTATATCCAAGTACGGGTAATTTTTAACATAACTCCCATGCCCAAACCTTACTCAATGAAAATATATAATAAATACTTAGGCCCATTTTAACATTATAACTAAATACAATTTCAAATAATAAAAATGGTTTTATAGCCAAAAATAGTGGAGGTACTAGACATATATATTCCCAAAATGAGTCCAAAAAACACATGGTGGACATAGGCTCAACCATGTAAAACAATAAGAAAAAGAGGGTAAGCCAAATGGCCATACAACCTATTGAAAAAACATACAATGAGAAGGGCAAGAAATATGTTTAAAACAAGAAAATAAAACTAATTCATGATGAAATGGCAAGGCATACATTGGTTCAAAACTTTATTGAAAATAATAAAACCTAATACAAGTGACTTTTTGCAAGTAAACTTATTCAAATCCAAGATCTTCATTTTCTTTCTCCAATCTCCTTCCTTCTTCTCAATCTCTTAATCATGTCTCAAAATGAAAAATGAGAAAAAAATTCCTTACAAGAGATACATTCCTCTTTATATACAAAACAATCCAATAAATTGGCCAATTATAACATGACACTTGCCCATTCTTATTCCTTGGTTTTTGTACCAAATGTCTTTAAATACAATAACTCTACTTATAATCCCATGTAGACAAGAAAAGATTGTTTATGATCATTAATGAGTCATATACCCCATGCCATAAATGGCCACATGGCATATACTAAAGCTTATTCAACACTCTAAAAAAAGTATAAATCTATCCATTTGGTTAAAGGGGGTTTAAATACACTTGCTAAACTCTAAATTTCATTTTTCACCAACTTTAAGACATGGATCTAATTTTAATTATAAATTTTTGATAAGGGTAACTAAATTGGGTCTCATATTTACATTTATGGTTTAAAATAAGTTTAAATTAACTTATAAGTTATGGCAATAGGGTATCAATAATATCAGGAAGGTCTAAGTAGGTTATAAGATAACACTATGATCAGATTTTAATTACATGTGTCATGAAAAACACTACTCATATAATACAATTAGTGCACTTATGTTTGGCATAGTCCTATTTCTATCACTTATCATCCTATCACCTACACATCACTTCACCCATAAAATTGCACTACCCTCGATATCTAAAGTGACTAAATATATAAACATTTCAAGTAGCATCTACCAACACACAATGCATGCATAAAAACATCCCAAAGCATAATATCCCAATAATCATCATGAGTAAATATTAACATGATAACATACAAATATGTATATGTAATAAAATCATATGATAAGTAAGTATTAATTCAATTAGTATGAAAACACAATAACATCTCAATGAATAGATGAAATCAACTATAACTAGCATCTAAATTGTGTTCATGTAAGAAACTAGTAATATCAAGAGCATATAATATATTCTATTAGTCATATTATAATAACAGGTATCTTGTGTCTCAAATAATATAAATATAACATCACATCATAACATGTGTAAAATAACATAAACTACCAACAACTAGCATTGTAAAACTTTAGGCCTCACATCCCCCTTCCCTCATGAATACTTCCTCTTGGAAGTCATTAAAAGTATAAAGGATAGTTTAAATGATTTTATAAAAACATTAAGGAACATGTTTTACTCAACTCTTGTATTTTTAAGATAATTATCTCATATATTTGACTAATATATTATAGAGTGCAATAGGTAGTAAAAAAAATATTCATTGTAGAAGATATCTCAACTCCACTCAAGGGTGAGTCATGCTCTAAGGCATTTATTTTTAATCTTATTAATATTTATTTCAAAATTATTAGGATATATGATTAATAATGATTTATCTCCAATAAATTTTCACTTAATAGTAAGAACATTTTAAACAATGTGTCAGGTGTCATATTTAAGTATAATCTAATAATTTATTTTATTTTATTTTCACTTTGGATAGTCATCCTAATTCCCAAACCCAATCACAAAAACCATTATGAAGACTTTGGACAATTTTCCTAATGTCTAAACCCCAATCACATAATTAAAACCAAGGTGTAACAAATACCATAACATAACTCATCTCCATCACTATCAAATTTAGGAGGAAGTATGTGTTATCATCAACATAACATAAGGTTAAAGCTTCCATCATCCTTAAAGCCTTTAGAGAATAATTTTTTTTGAGATAACATCTCATAATTTTTTCACAAGTTACTCAACATGTAATATGTTTTTATTATATAATAATTATAACAAGATAATTATCACCTACTACTCCCACACTCACACAAGGTGAAACGAACCAAAAATTGGCTCAAAAAACAACACACTTAACAAATTGAAAAAATACATTCTAATAAATGAGTAAATCAAAATAAACTAAGAATCCAAACTCAAACCAAAATAAGGACAAATTAAAATGTAAAATAACACATAATAATCCAAAGAATAATGAAGGTGAATATGGATAAACAACCTAGTTCAATCTAAAAATGAAGAAAAATAATAAAAATAAGAGCTCCATAATTCAATAAAGGTTTGAATAATAAATGGATTAAAAAAATTAAAATCCGTAGCAATAAAAACCATAACATATGATTCAAAATCATCTTAGGATTCCTAATCAATAACTTAAAAAATATCAAGTATGCCACACCAAGAGGAAGTTTAACAATTTAAAGTATAATGATGTTGAACATTGTGACTTTGGAAGGCCATAAGTGGGGAGTAGTGAGATAATGTATAAACAAACCTAAAAAAAATATTCAATTCATTTTCATGGAATGAAGTATGTTTAAATATAAATAAACACTTACCAATATGTATTTGTCAAGGCTCACAACATGTTTTCCCAACGTAATAAAATAATAAAACACATAAAATCATCAAGTTGATCCATATATAAAATTCTCTATCAAACATGAAGCATTATATGTTATGCTACAAAAGCCACAAAATATAGGAGAATCATTAAAAATGGTACAGATATTTCATTAGAAATAATACACCACTTATACCATATAAAATATAAATCCACTCAATGGACTTGACATGATATCATTTGATAACAAGAGAGTGTAACTCATATCACTACTTGCTAAGTGATAACTATCAAAAAAATATCTTCTAAAATTCCCAAGGGGACATATGGAATACTAATCTATAAATAATTAATACTGATATGGTAGGAACCACTAACACCATATACTATACTCCTCCACTATGAGGAGGATTCCCACTACTCAAGGGTGGTATCAATATTTGAGGAGTATTCCAATCTCCCTTCCCATATAATTAACATTCTCAAAGCATAAAACACTTTCAAACATGTATGCACTTTCCTACATGAGTGACACTTCATGCTTGTACAACACCCATTTCACATAACACAAGTTTCCCCTAGTGATTTTGATTATAATTTAAAAAGGTATAACCATCATTAATGATGCTCAACTTATAGTTATTGAGAAGGTTATGGGATCTATTATTCATGAAACTCATGAACTATGTTGGGTACTCACCTACCCAACATGTACTAAAAATCACTCAAAAATCTTAGTCAAACTAATTGATCAATAACTCTATGAAGGTATAGGTGATATCTAAGGACACAAACTCATACAACAATCCCCTACTCAAAAAAGGTATTCAAAAGGCATCCCAAAATTCTAAGGTTCATTATTCTATCAAATACAGTGTACCAAAATTCAGTCCCTCCAAAAATGACTAGGTATAACATGAAATAATACTCATATGAACATAACAATAATATCATACATCAGCTTATGATAGCCTTAGGGAAAAAAGGAAAGGACATCACTCAAAGAGTCATGGTAAAAGTGACACTCCTAGGTAAATATGATAATAACACCATTTTAGAATGTGTCATTTCTATAAAATAAATTCCCAAGAATCATGGAGGTGCAACACATGCACTCCTTATCAAGATGTATAATGTGATGGAACCAACCTCATAATCCATTTAAAGGTGTGGTATTATTCAAAAAATGTTTCACCACAAACCTCAATAATCATTATGTGCATCTAAGAAGGTACTACATGTCACTATATTTTACATGCATTTGTAAGAAACATACTATGTAAATGAATTAATGGTCAATGTGAAATTGAAAATGGTCACCTATTAAAAAATTGACACCCACAAAATATTGAATGTCACTATCCATTTTAAATTGCATGCTCTAGGGAATTGGCATACAAGCTATAAAAGTCATAGAATACTCTTATCATGAGTATGTTTAATATAAAAATGAGGGCACATCCACTCAAGGTTAAAGTATACCACTAGATTTGAAATAAATTTCCCTATCATCAATTCCATCACAACTCAATGGAAACCCACTCAATTGAGTGTCATCACCATGAAATAATGTTCCTCTATTATGATTTGATGATGTGGCTCATTACACTTAAATGAACTTAGTATATATTAGATAAATTGATTATATAAATATTCTCCATAAAAAAGAAGGTACAAACAAACATTATGAGTAATGAGGAACACCATATAGCTCTTGAATATCCATAACAATAAGTTATCCTCCAAAGTACCATTATTTAAACATTATCCTCCAAAGTACCATTATTTAAACACAAGGTGTCCCCAATATAAATTACTCTAATAAAAGGATCATAACCTCAAGGGTTTAATGACCACAATGTTAGGATACTAACATAAAAACTAGATTTTTATGCCTTAGGTATTTAATAAACATGTGATAAGAGGAAACAAAACTAATCCAACATATCCACAACATAATTAAGTTGATGACTGTACATACTCAGTGCCAAAATTCAACACAAGGATTGCATGTTACTCTCCAACCATCAATGATTTCCAAATCTAATATAAGACAAACCCATCATTCAGTTACCAAAAATGATATCTCACTACTATAAATGAGACAAAGACCACTCACCACAAGGACATGTTAAAAAATTTTGACCCACATGAGGTTATCTAACGTGACCTTCCATATTAAATCATCAACCCAACACACAAGGTGAATATAATCTCAAGCTACACTTATACATAGATGGATAGGTTTCTAGCATAATCCCACTTATAACACAATGAGTATGTTTGTATTTCAAGTATACCAATGATGTATCAAAGGTATTTTTAACCCTTTGTGGTCTACTAATATAAGTCTTTTAACCTGAGGAGAGATTAAACCCTACTTTACTTATAAATATTTGTAAGGTAAGAGTAAAAAAATAAGGGGAAGTAGGATGATCTCACTAAGACAATATCTTTATCCATTCAAAACTTCATCGTCTATAGTAATATAATTATTTATAAACTCTCAAACATACTTCAAATTCATTGGTGAGGCCAAGTTTACAAAAAATTATCAATCACCGAACATAACATAGCCCACCTCAACCCTAGGTCCACACCACACTATGGTAAATTAGAAATATTGGATTTAAAGGCCTAATGCTAGACTCTAAAACCATGACCATATACTCCCTCCATGTGAGGGCTTCCTTAAAGGATAAGTGTTTGTTAAACAATAGTTGTAGGGAAGAACTTACTTGGCACATATAGTGTCTTGGAATACCCCCTATTTTATACATGTTACAAGGTATATTTATAAATAACATATTGTATGATTTTATTTTTTCATGTTATGATTATTATGGCTAACCATATTGTCTTAAAAACCAAGATAAATTTATTTCAATGACTACCTCTAAGGTCCTCAAAGGTATGGTGAAATTACTAGGATTATGGGGTATGCGAAACAAAAAACATATCACTCATGAGATAATTATCACTTGGTCCTTATAACAATTAGAATTTATCACCCCTAGTTGAAATTTTTTATCCAAGTATTCATCACACCTCATTCTTTCAAGTAAATGGGTGAATGTCCAATGATTCCTAGCATGGGTTTCTTATGTACAAAGACTAATTTAAGAAGTTAAATTTATTATGATTATCTTGAATATTACATGTCCTATGTCCATTGGGATCCTGGATGAATCTGAATCTGCATTTTTATTATCTCTCAAATGATGCATACCACTAATAATTACATGCATTGATTACTTGCGAAGGAATAAATACCAAATAATAATTCTTAGAGCTCCCAATATTTTAATCATACTCTAATACCAAAATGTCATGTTAAAAATTTATAATGATTGAAACCATACAAATTCATGCCAATTATTTTTTAGAATGCAAAATGAACATTCTACACAAGTACATTTACCATTATATATCCATATTCATAGCAAGAGACTTATAATGCATCAAAATAAACTTGCATATATGAATTATATAGATGTAAATGTGCAAGTGGTTGAATGGTTACTATGTAACCATGTTGTCCCCACTTATTTTAATTAGCCTACAATATCTCAAACTAGCATAAACCCCTCTACACAAACTTAATGGGACTCATGTTTCCAAGGCCAAAATTGAACACTCAGAAAAAACAAGTGGGTTAAAAAACTAATAACATGAATGATTCATCCTAAATATAAATGGGGTTTAAATGGAACCTTGGGTTATCTAACTAATCATAGGGATCATTTCACACCTTAATTCATAACTTAAATCTATATTTAAGTTGACCTAATTTTATGGTAAGTGTTAAAAAAAGAACTCATATTCTTCATATGACCTCAAAAGGGATCTAAAATATCTTTTCTTAGATCCTTAAGGATGTAGCACTCCATCTCAACTATTTGATCCATTCTATTTTAACCATCATATTTGGAAATAATTAGGAAACCCTATAAGTCCTTTAGGAAATAAAAGGGTTCAAAATCACTTTCTAAAATAAAAATTTTTAGATCTGGGAAGCAAGGAAAATGTTTGAAGGTTGAATTATCCATAATCATCCCTCTCTACAGTCCTCAACCTTAGATGACTGCCATTAATGGGGTCTCTAATACTTTATCATTTTCTAACTTTATTTTATTTTAGTTTTTCTACCTTGATTCAAAGTTTGATGAGTGTAATTTATAGGTACCTAGTTCTTCAGAATGTCTCCAAGAAGTTTTGAATTCCCACAACTTTTAAAAAGGTAGTTGAGAGCTTCAAGATCCTCCATAACCATTAATGGATTCCAATCTAGGTTTAATAATAATTTAATTTTTATTTTAAGTTTTAGGCTTTGGTTTTTATTTCATGGTAGAGGAAAATAAATTAAGGATGATTCCCTCTTGGGTCAGCCTATCTTGGGGCTTCCAAAAGTTACAAAGGTCAAAAGGGTCAAAATTAACAACCTTTTAAAAAAAAGGTTATTATATCAAAACCAAAGGGTTTCAATCCCTAATAATTCACCCATGTGGAAGAGGGAAATAAATTAAATGGGGGGACTTTCTAGTCACCCCATGCTCAAGTCTTCCATTAGCCTCTATTGACTGTACAAAATAAGTATTTGCCTTGTAAAATTTTATGTTTTCTAAAATAATTATGTAGGAACAAATAATAATATATTAAATTTTATAAATTTTTTCATATTTCATAATAAAAAAAACTATTTAAAATAAAACAAAATTATTGTTTAAAAAAATATTATCCATGTAACTAGCTTAAAGACCAACAAGTGGTTAACAAAATTATTGCATGACTAACAAAGATGAAACTATAGTCATCCCATTTATCACATGGGATATCTTGTGAACATGCTATGATCATCATCCCCTTTTCACCCTCACTCCTAGCCACATGGTCATATGGGATACTATCATCCTAAATTGGACCTCTCCTATAAATTAATGATACTTTACCTATGGCCAAAGGGCATGTGTATAAAATTTTACCCTACATGTATCTTAAATTAAAAAATCCATTACAACCAAATCATCTAGTCCTAAAATAATGAAACAAATTTATATAGGCCATACAAATTCTAAAATTTCAACTACAATTATTTTGGTCACAATGTTTCATCATTTTACGCAAATACAAATTGCATGAAATAAAAGTATTTAACAAAGGGAAATAGGGTAGTTTTAGTAGTTCAATTTAAAAAAACATAAAAATAAAATTGTAAATCAAAAATTAATTTGTGAAAGGTAGAAAAAGCCTAAATAAACCTAGTTTTTATTTAAATTGTTTTTTACAAAAAATGGTAATTATAGATATTTTTTAAAATTATTCAAATGAAACTAGCCCTTCTTAGGATTAATGAAAAACATACAATGTGAGCAATGAAACTAATTTAAAATTTTATTTTTTTAATATTATAGAAAGTAATAAATGATTTTTTTCAACTTTAATTTACTAGCATTAAAATGTTCTTTTATTACATTTTCTACTTTTTATTTCAACTAGCACTACAAATGAAATCAATAATGCTTTAAAGCTCAAAGTATATATTTTTATTTTTATTTATAAATGATTAAAAAATAAAATTATGAGTCTAAATATTAATGGAGTGGATCAAGGACTGATGTAAAATAAAGGGAAAAGGAAATTTTAATAAGGACTCAAAGTGATAAAGAGGGGATGGGGATGGGTACAAATTTATATAGGTATATCTTGGTCTAGAAGTGGACCCTCATATCAGTTGTGGTCAAAGAAAAAAGAAGACATGGGGTGACCAAAATAAGGGTAAGTTAGGATTCTAAAGAGGTTTTCAAGGTAAATTTTCTTAGGTAGAAAATCTTAAAGGTAAATTTGAATAAATTGAAGAGATCCTTCCTAATCGGGAACTATTGGTAATAAAATATTCAAGGGGTTTTAATATTAAGGTTTTGGATTCTCTCATGAAAAAGGCATCATCCAAAATGGTAGATTCTTTGGTGGGTAAGTTTCTTGGCACTAGACCTAATATTTATATTTTCAAATAATAGGTTGTAAGGAGATGGGTTCTAAAGGGGGTTTGGTAATTTTAGTTATAAATAATGTTTTTTTTTACTTATTCATTGTAATAATGAGGAGTATTATGCAATAATTTTGGTTGGAGGGCCCTAGTTCATGGGGATATTAGGACTATTTTTGATGAAGTGAACCCCTAGTTTTGATCTAGAAAAAGAGGATATCAATTGTATGTCAATATGGGTGAGGCTACCATGGCTTCATATGGAGTTATGAGAAGAAGATCTCCTTATAAGTGAAACCAAAACTTTTTTCTATCTTATTTATTTTGATGTTAAAACTAAATCTATAACCCATATTGTGTATTCTATATTTTATGTCAGCACATTTATGAATCAAGAACCCCCCACTTCTATGATACTGAAATATATAAGGGGAGAATGGGTACATAAAGTTTAGTTTGATAAATCATCTATTAAATGTGATGGATGTAACCATTTATGTCATATGACTAGATTATACCCTATGTTAAAAAAAGAAATAGGTATGTGGCTAGAAAAGATTAAAAAAACAAGGTTGAGAAAAAATAAAGAGGATACTCAAAGCTCCAAGCTATAACCTAAAATCATGAAGGATTTTAATTAGGTAATACGAGTAAAGGAGTAAAATATAAAATCTTTAGTGACCAATTATTCATCAAAATATATGGATAATCAACCAAAATATTTAAGGAAAGATAATGCAAAATTTTCATAAGTGGAGAATCACTAGGTCCTTATTATGAATGATGGGAATAAAGAAACAACAAATGTTCCTTTTAAATAATTTTTAAGAGGTGTTTAATTGGTTAAAAAAATGGGGTAAGTGGTTTTGATCCTAATGGTTATGGGATATATAGAATGCACATATGTTTAACCCATCATGGAAGATGGTTTCCAAAAAAATATTGAGGTAAGAACATTTCAAGAGTTTGTGAGCCTATTTGAGTCTTATATTTATCTCATGTGTCTGAATAAGTTCCAATGTTTAGATTATATTTAATGAGATTAAAATGTGGAGGTTTTTCCATGTTTGAAATATAAATTAACTCCTATAGTTTGAAATTAGTTCTTTCCTTTAGAAATAGGAAAGGTAGATGAAGATAATATTCAATGGAATGATGTTTTGGATTATTATAATATAATTTCAATATTTTTTTCTTTACCATGTTTCAAAATAGAAAATTAAGTTTAGTTCACTCCATATAAACACAAGGGGTCACAAAGACAAGTAGATGTAGGTTATTCAAAAATGGTGGGGAAAGCATTTCAACTTGAAACTAGGAGACAAAAACTAAAAATGAATTAACATAAGATACTCTATCTGAAATCCAAATTATAAGTTCCAAAGGTCCTCTTATATGTTATAAATGAAGATCATTATATTAAATATTAGAGGGATGAACCACAATGTTAACCATATAACCTTTAGGGATTTCATACAAAATTATTTTCCAAGTATTGAGGTTATTCAAAAGACTAAAATGGATGAGATTTCAGTCAAGGAAATGGGCAAGAAAGTTTGCAAGGAATATTGATTCTCTAGAGTCTACTCTTCAAGGGATTCTAGAGGGATAACAACCTTTTTGGATGAAAAGGTACTTAAAGGAGATGTTCTACCAAATAAATCTCATCATTTAGCTATCATATTTTTAGATATAAATCAAGATTTCACTTGGATATTATCTAATGTATATGATCCTAATTTTCCTTTCAGTCACAATATATTATGGAACAAGCTCAACTATTTCAATTAGAACTATGGGAATATTTTTTGGATGATGGTTAGAGATTTTAAAACTCCTCTCATGCATTATGAGAAGAAAGGATGGACTCACTTATTTACTAGTAATATGGAGGATTTAACAACTTTCATATCTAATAATGTTTTGTTAGATAATTTTTTGATAGGTTCTCCCTATACTTATTCTAATAGGTGGTTGGTAGATGACCTTATATATCCCAAATTAGATCATGTTCTCATCTCTACTGAGTGGATGCTAAATCAATATTTTTTCTTGTATTCCTTGAAAATAATTAGATCAGATCATAATCCTCTTATTATTAATATAGATGACAAAGTAAAGGAGAGACCCCTATTTATGTTTGAGAACATGTATTTTTCACACCCATATCTTGATGATAGGGGTTAAAGAGTGGTAGAATATTGAGAATACTATTAGTTCCATTTATATATTGGCTAACAAGCTTAATAATTTCAAGAGAAGTATTATTATGTGTAATAGAGAAATTTTTGGCAATATTTTCCTCTAGAAGTAGGATATTAGATTATAACTTAACGTGTTTGAAGAACATATATATGAGAATGTCTTGGGTGAGGAAAATATCATTAAAGAGAAAAATATCTTTAGTGGGTATCATATTATTGTGGCACATGAGTAATCCTTTTGGAGGTATAAGTCTAGGGCCATATGTATTATGTAAGGAGAATTAAATACCAAGTTATTTCATTTTTAAATGCTTAAGCATGGAGGCCATAGCATGATCTCTAAATTTTATAGGATGATGGTGTTCTTTGTTATAATCCTCTTCTTATAAAGGAAGAAGTTGTAAATTATTTCAAAAATTTATTTGATATTAATTATGATATTAATGGGGCCTTTATTAAATGTTTTATTACTAATATACCTTCTCTTATTTCCACTATAGACAATACTAGTTATCAAGAACTAATTTTTATAGAAGAGGTTATGAAAGCAATTTTTATTTTAAATAATGATAAGGCTCTAAGGCCAAATGGTTTCCTAGTAGCTTTATTTCAAAATTTATAGGATATTGTAAAGGTGGATATAGTGGAGGCTTTTGAAGATTTTTTTTATTCTATAAATATGCTTAGGGAATTTAATGATATTTTCATTGATTTGATTCCCAAGAAGAGTGGTGTAACAAGTTTCAAATATTTTATCCTATTAGTTTATGTAATTTGGCCTATAATATAGTTATGAAAATTATTTCATTGAGACTTTTTCCTTTTATGGAAAATATAATATAAATTATCCAAGGGGATTTTATTTTTAGGAAGGCTAATTTAGGATGAGATTATTGTTGTGCATGAAACTATTCATTCTATTGATAAAAGTAAGCAAGTTGGCATGATCATTAAACTTGATATGAGTAAGGTTTATGATAGAGTTGATTGGGAGTTTTTGGATATAATTTTTACTAAATTTGGGTTTCACCCTCATTTTATACTATTGGTCCAAAATTACATCTCCTTAGCTATGTTTTTCATTCTTATTAATAGAATATTAGTAGGTTTATTTGAGAGTAAATGAGGTGTAAGATAGGGGAATTATATATATCCTTTATTTTTTATTATTATGGTTGATTATTTGAGTAATAAATCTTTTGGATTCTATGATATAGGGTAATTTGAAAGGTTTCAGGCCTGAAAATGGTGTGGATCCTATCCTTCACCAACAATTTATAAATGACACAAATTTTATTGTTGTTGCTTCGATCAAAGAAGATAAAGAACTAAAAAGGATTCTTCATACCTATGAAGAGGTCTCTAAAAAAAAGGTAAATTTTGATAAATGGTAATTTTTTTTTTTTAACCTTGTTTTTAGACAACATAAGATATCTCATATTTTTTGGTGTCAAAATAAATGTTTAATTAACCCTCTGTTTGTTGGTCCTATTTCTCTTCCCCTTTGGAACCCTCTTTTTGAAAGATTATAGAATATGTTAATTTATTGGAAATGAGTTATTCTATCTCAAAAAGGTAATATAATGTTGTTAAATAATGTATTCTAGAGTTTACCATTTTATATTATGTTTATTTTTAAAATGCCAAGAGTGATTCAGGAAAAGACATAAAATACTCATAAAATATTTTTTATGGATGGGTGCTAAGGAGAAACAAAGATTTCCCTTGGTTTCTTAGGAGAGGGTGTGTCTCCCAAAACATAATGGTGGGTTGGGTCTTAGGAGTTTAAATTTTATGAATAAAGTTTTGGTTATTGATATTTGTTGAAGGTTCATTAAGGATTCCAATCTTTGGGTTAGCATTTTTTAGGCTAAATATTTTTTTTATCAATAATTTATTCATTAGAGGCTTTAATATATGGAATTTATTTTTTAATAATAGGGATGTTATTATTAAAGGTTTTAAATGGAGACTAGGAAAAGGTTTTGGGAGGATGTTTGGTTACTAGATTATCTGTTGAATGATTTAGAACCATGGCATCAAGTTGGTGTCTAAATTCAATGTGATTATGGTGTTATGGTAGCCAATTATATCCTTTTAAAAATGGTAGAATACATTGGAAGAACTTATAGATTTTGAATGCATAAGAATAAGTGATAGGTATTATTTTAGATTTGAACATATTTTTTAGAGGAATTCATGTTACAAATCTTTTGAAGCAAGATGAATTATTATGGAATAATTCACTTGATGGTAACTATAATGTTATATCAAACTATAACAAGTTGATTCATCCTATAAGTGAGGGAATACCCTGGGATATAATATGGGATAAATACAAAATAACCAAAATTAATATATTTCTTTGGTTTTCTAACCAAAATAGTATCCTTGCTAAGGACAATTTACGCAAGAGAGGCTTGATTTTGGTTAGAAGATGCCCTCTTTGTGAAGCTAATAATGATTTTTTTCTACATATTATGATATATTGTTCCTTTTTTTTTCAAGTTGTGGGTGGTTTTATTCAAAATTTATAGTTTTTTGGACTCATCCTTCCTCTTTGTTGTATTCTTGGCTTGCTTGGATGACCCCTTTATTAAATCAAGATATAAATAAACATTGGTGTTTGAATTTTCCTTGTATTCTTTATGGGGTTTATAAATAATTTAATAATAGGATATTTATGGATTTTAAGAGATCAAGAAAAAGAGTGGATAATAATATTATGGATCTTCTCATTAAGAATTTGAAAAACATAAAATGGGGGAAGAATCAAATTCTTTGACCTTTAGAAGATAATCTAGAAAATAATTGGTAGTTAACCTTGGAGAATATAATTTATATGGATATTAGAATATAAATCAATAAAAATGAGAAATATATGCTCTCTTAACCTAGTTGGGTCAAATTAAAATTTAATGGGTCTTCAAAAGGCCATCCATGCATGGCATAGGTGGAAGAGTCCTAAGATAAGATAAAACATAGATGGTTGCAGCACATGAGGGTATTATGGGTTATCAAACTAATCATATGTTAGAAGTATTGGCCACTTTATGGTGGGTGAAATTGGATAAGGATTGTTGATAGAGGGTAACTCCCTCAACATCATAAATTACCTCAAAAATACTAATAAGTCAAGTTGGACTATTAATATTATCATTGAAGAAGATTTCATTATTGGTAATTCCTTTCAAAATGTTAGTTTCTAGCATGTGTATAGGGAAGGATATCACTTAGTTAATTGATTTACTAATAGGGGAGTGGTTAAATATTTTTTAAATATTTTACTCAAGGGAGATAATTTACCTAATGGTATTGATGTTATTGTTGGTAGAGAGAATACCTTCAGTTATCATTAATATTCTTTTATATTATCCTAATATTTATAGTTTTTACTTTCCTTAGAGGGGTTTAAGGGTTGATGTTACTAAGAACTTAACTATTATGGTGTGTGTTTGGATGAAGGGAGTTAATCAGTGCTTGGATTTAATTGGGGTGATAGTACGTGTTAGGGTAGTTATGATTTGTTTTTAGTATGATGATTAGGGTATTTTTCAAGAATTTGTATTTCAATACAAGGGTAAGGTGCTTTAATAGAATTTTTTTGTTTTTTATTTATTTCATTTGTAACTCTACTATATATAGTAAGATTCCTATTTTCATCAATATGGGAGAGAATTTATGGAAGGTTAAGCCTAGGTTGACTAAGCAACTAATGTAGAATTTGAAAGTATGGAAGATTATCCATATTTGTGCCCTTATTAGTTTCATTGATAGGATTGATGGCTATGAACAACTTATATCTAATAATTTCACTGATAGTTTGAATGAATAGATGGTGGAGATCAAGAATGTGTCTATGGAGATTTCATAGGGTTTAATTACCCAAATCACTTCCCTAAAAGTCAAGGAGACTACGTATATCAAATCAATCAAGGATTATAAGTTAGAGAAGGAGAAATTTTTATGTAGATTGAGGAATTGATTGCTTACCAAAGAGGATACCTAAGAGAGGATTTTTCAGAGACATACAATGAAATTTTTAGGTATATTATGAGGTATGTTATTCTTGAAATAAGGTATATGGTCATTCACTATTATCACTTTCATATTCTAAATTACTTTAGCCATCAATTTTATTTAACATTCCTTTTTATATTATTCACTGACTAGAGAATTTGGTAATGGATGTGAATAAGGGTAAAAATAAATTGTCAATACATCAGGTGGTTATTTTCTTGATCTATAAGTTTTTTAAAATCTATAAATTCTAATCCTTTTCATCATCCTAGTGTGAAGAAAGGAAAATACAAGGTTATAGGAGGTTTGAAAATAATTTTCAAAAGTAATAAAAAATATAAACAGAGTAAGGATAGGTATGTCGAGTAAGGTAGGTTTCCCATTGATTGAGACATTGAGCTTGAAGAGATAGGGATATCAAGTGAGATTGATGAGAATATTTTGGATTTTGGGTTATCTAGGCTGGCTAAACTAGATAAGGGAAAGCCTTCCAAGGAGACTATAGAGAATAATAATTTGGTAGAGAAGGAGGATAGAATTGAGGGTCTCTATATTCTTAAAGAGGGGGGTATGGAGATTATGGCCAATGCTAATAATGCTAATCTTACTAAAGGTAAAGAAAAAATTTAAATGGAATTTTATACCTTTACATATAATTTTAAATATGATGACAAGTTGGTTCAAATTGGGGAGGAAATTTAGTTACATAAGGCCTTTCTTTATTTGTTTATGAAGTACCACACCAGGCTTAAGGATGCGGTCAAAAATATGAACCAAGATATTGGCATTTTCTATACTAAAGATAATTTTTTGGACATTAATATATATATTAATATTATTATTGATAAAATTTATAGTATTAAGAGATAAAATGAGAATATAAAGGATAATCTCATTAATATTGATGAATTCAGTTATGCAACTATGAAAATTTGTATGCAGAGTATGAAGGGTCTAAAACTTTTGGTCAAAAGGAAAAGGGGAGAAGAGGAAATTGTTAGGATGGATAAGAAGGTGAATGACCTGACTATGGATAATGATTTTGATCCTTATATTCTTTAAGATATGGATACAACTATCAAAACAATGATAGAAATTATGCTGAAGAATTCGATGGGTGGAAGCATCCTAAATGCTAAGGCACTTATGCTATTTTTGTGTTCTTATCTTAGTTGTGTGTTTTGTTTTGTTCTTTTTAGTAGGAAATATTGTTATATCTAGTTTCTATTACCATGCATGTATGTTCCATATAAAGTTTAGGGTCCCTCTTTAAAACTTATATTTACCAATAATAATAATAAAATATAAACTAAACTTGTAAAATGTTCATGGCTTCCAACAACCAATTAAGATTTACATAAAAAATATAAATTAAAGAAAATATTTTTTCTTTAAAAAAACTCTAATGTACTCTTACAAGTTAAAACTAAGGAGGGGCTCACTTTCCATACTTTTTAAATCATTATGAAGTTATCTTATTAACCCCTAATCCTAGGACTCCTAACTTCTAGCATAATTAATACTAATAAGCTAAGTTAAGGTAAGTGTATACAAGGGAAAACATTGTTTAAGTATACTAGGTAGGCTTAACCTAACAAACTTACGTACAAAAAGATCTCTCATTCTCACCCAATCTAAAACCACATAAAATATAAATTAGGAACACACACACATTATATATATATATATATATATATATATATATATATATATATAAGATATACAAGGTAGCCACAAAGATTTTCCAACACTTATTTATACTCTAAAATCATGCATTATAGAAGAGAATTTATACTTTCCACACTATGGGGTAGGAGGAGGACTTTGTAATGCCTCCACTTGCCCAAAACCTTCTCCATTGCTATTAGAGGTCTTTGGAAATATTTTTTAACTGATTCCTAATAGAGACAAGTATGAGGTATTTTGAATATATTTCCCATAATAAAACCCTACTTAGTGAAATCATAAAAAATACATAAGCTAGGCCCATTTGGTCATTATAACTTTACAATTTCAATTCACAAAAAGGGTTGTCAAAAAATACAAAAAAATGGAGGTATTGACCACCTCCATGCCCTAAATGAGGATAAAAACACATGGTTTCCATAGTCTTATCCATGGAAAACAATAATAAAAAGAGGGTAAGCTAAATATCCATACAACTTGTTGAAAAACACATAAAATGAGAAGGGTAAGAAATATTTTTCAAAAAAGAAAAAAATAACTTCATGGTGAAATGGGAAGTCATACCTTCTTTCACCACTTAATTAAAAATAAACACATCATACAAGTATTTTATTTCAATAAAAATTGTCTAAAACCAAGCTCTCCCTTGTCTTTCTCAAAGATCCTTCCTTCTTTTCAAGCTCTCACTCACATCTCCAAATGAAAAATGATTAAAAAAATCCTTGTAAGAGATAATTTCCTTCCTCTTATAGAAAAGACACTCCAACACAATTACCAATTAGAAGGTGACACTTGTCCCTTCCTATTCCTTGGTTTTTCTACCACAAGTCTTTAAATATAAACATAATCCCATGTGGGCAAGCAAGGCTTACCCATGCTCATAAATGGTTTCTCTTCCCCATGCCATAAATGGTCATGGCCTATCCTAAATCTTCTTTAACACTCCAAAGAAGGTATAAGTCCATTAATTTGGTTAAAATGGGTTTAAATACACCTACCAAACTCTATATTTCACATTTTACTAACTTGAAAACATGGTTCTAGTTTTCCATTCAAATTTTTGGTTAAGGATAACTAAAGTGGGTCTCATAATTACTTTTATGACTTAAAATAAGGTTAAGGGTAACTAAATTTTATCTCATATTTACCTTTATGAATTAAAAATAAGGTAAAGTTAACTTGTAAGGTATAGAAAAGGGGTATGAATAGTGTTAGGAATGTGTAAGAAGCCAAAACTCAAAACTAGATTATAAGGTAACACTAGGATCAGATTTTAATTGTGGGTTCATGTAGGAAAATAATTTTCAAATACCATTGGTGAAATTATGCTTGGTGTAGTTCCAAATCCCTCTTTTGTCCTCTTATTACCTACACATCACTTCATCCATAAAATTTAACTACCCTAGATAGCCAAAGTCATTGAATATAAACATATCAAGTAGCATCTATCAACACACAATACATGTGTAAAAACATCCCATATTAATAAATCTCATAATAATAATGAGTAAATAGAATCATGATAAAATATGAATCAAATCACATGACAATAAAGTACTAGCTCAATTAGTATGACAATACAATAAGGATCTCAATGAATATATGAAATCAATTATAACTGACATCCAAACAATACTCATGTAAACAAATAGAAATATCAATAACATATAATCTAATGTCTCAATCATAATATAAAAACATGTATCTCATGTCTCAAATAAGGTAAATATCATGTCACCTTAGGACATGTGTGAAATAATGAAAAGTTCCAAAAATAAAAACTATGAAATTTGGGGCCTTACATATGTTATTCTAATAAAGGAAAACCCTTGTTGTGATATGAAAAACATTTACAATCATATATATTAGTTTGATTTATTCTATAAAATAATGTGCTTACATGTTTTTATTCTTTTGGTGATTAAAAATAATAATGATTGCAATATACACAGAAAAACATACTTTGCTAAAGGTCACAATGAGATTTTAGCTTAAGTCATTAGTGAAAATATTTTATTATAGTTATTTTGATTATATTATAGTTTTGTCTTAGAGATTGCATTGGGAATAATATGAATTTATAAAAACAATTCATTCTAGTGAACTTTTTTACACTTTTGGTTTACATATACCATGTTTGGGATACTTCAAATGGTTGGTCGATGATTCAATGCTTTGACAAGGTGATTTATTGAGATGAAGAATTATTGAATTATTATTCTCTATTGAAATTGGTTTTACATGATAAAAATGTTTAAAATATGAACATATATATAAGTTTTAGGTAGCGTAGAATGAATAATTATTCTTAAACTAGTTTGAAAATAATAATATTTTTCAAGTATAAATATTTAAAAATGTTCAATTTCTAGTTTTAATTAATCATGGTGTGATAGTATTTAATTTGTAATGTTTATATTTTGATGAATAATTTATGTAATGTTTTGATTTCAAGTGTTCTACTAACCAAGTTATCTCATGTTATTATCCATCATTAATGATATTTTAATATGCAAGTTCCTTTTAAACTCATTTTACGATAAATAGTTATTATTTGAGTTTAACAACTTAAGATTAAGTAAAGAAGACTTTTATTTAAGTTAAATTAATAAAAAATTAGTTATACCTAACCTATTTTAAAATAATTAAAAGAGGAATTGGAATGAAATATGTAAGGAGGAAGTAAAAAAAATTATATACCTAATTAAGATTTTATACTTCACTTCTCTTATATGGAAAGTTTATGAGATCGAGTATTGATTGCATGGTAACCAAATAACACCTTATCTAACAATAAAAAGTAGTTTGTGGGATGGGCTGAGGTAACCCCAATCACTTCTCATTTAATTTCTAAGCACTTATTACAATATAATACTTAAAAGAGGTCCCAAACCACATTCAATTCTCCCACCTAACTGTGTGCAATCTTTGTAATACTAGAATGCAGTGTAATCTTGAGTATGGATTTCAGCACTTGAAAAATTATGATTTTGACATTTCAATGGTATTCATAATTTTATTAGAGTGATGGGTTTTATATTTGTAATATTTAGGTAATTTTATATAAATGTGCATATGGGTAATAGATGTGTTATTGATAAGTGATAGATGTTTGCTAGATCTATTCTAGATAGGAATATGATTAAGCTTAATTTGTATAAATAGGTGATTACTTGGGTTATTTACATCTACATTGAGATGTGAAATGTATATGTTGACCCATAATAATAATTCAAATTTAGGAAAATATCCCTTAAAAGACACCT
The DNA here is from genome assembly GCA_037957365.1 of Torreya grandis. Classification (NCBI taxonomy): domain Eukaryota; kingdom Viridiplantae; phylum Streptophyta; class Pinopsida; order Cupressales; family Taxaceae; genus Torreya; species Torreya grandis. Next base: position 759,744 of record JARHVA010005803.1, read on the forward strand.
TAATAGATTTGGCTTAGGTCCATGGATCCAATAGACTAGAGTCTTTTAGGGAATATGGGAGTTGTCTATAACTAGTGATCTAATATCATGAGAAAATTTAAATGAGATAATAGGATTTTAAATAAGAGACTAGGAAAATCTTGTTTAATATTTAAAAAAATGGAATGTCAAGCATGCAAATGAGTCAATAAGATGCAGTTATGTGTACACAAGTCTATTATAGCAAAGACTAGTTAAAAGTGGCATTACCAAGTGTCTAATACCAAATATGATTGTCTAAATTCCACCCCCCCCATTTTTTTAGTAATGAAATTAATGTATTAAAAGGATAAAATGTGATACATGAGTGTAATTATTGTGTGTGTTTAGGTAGTTATCGAGTTCTAAATTTTATTCCATGAAAAACTTATAATGAAATATGTAGAAATAAGTTTTCACTTATGATATAATATTTACAATAAAAAATAAAACATATATGAAATTGTAAAAAAATGAGTGAATACACCTATATTCATGAAAATTAAGTTGTATTTTTGAGATAGTGGAAAATGTGATGATTATTCCCCTTGGAGGTTGAGCTAAATATGACTCAAACCTCATTGGAGATGGATAAGTGCCTATAAGTTAAGTCGTAAAGAACCTCAACTACATTACTCATTTATTTATTTTGAATAGGACCTAGCATAGGTTCTAATCAATTTTGAGTAGCTGATAGTTTCATAATCTGAGTATGATTACATTTTCTAAGTCACAAGTTACATACATATTAAATGATTTAATATGAGTATCAAGTATATTTGAGTAAGTATTTATATAAAATGTGTCACATATGCCTTACATATTCACCTAAATATAGTAAGTTGTGTAATAAAAATTATGCTAAAAATCTAATTTAAAATTGTTTACATATGCAATGCATGTCCCTAATTTGATAATCTATTTAAATTGAGTTTTGTAATATGCAACATAATAATATTATTAAAATATATGAAATTTCACTCATAATATTGTTAAAATATGACATATTCCCTATATATTCTGCCAATATTTGTCAAATTTGTCATAATCTAAGTATACCTATAATAATCTACATAAATTGTACCAATATGAAGTAACATATGCCCAAAATCTGAATTTATGTGCCAAACTCAAAATGTATTTGTGAAAATGAGCTAATATTTAATACAATCCCATTTTCTATGCCCCCATTTTGAGGTGAGGAATGTATCATTTGAATTATTCATCTAAAAATAAAAGAGTTATACACATCATGTTAGATATTAAAATATATAAAAATATAAAATCATGTGCTAAATTGATGAAAATATGTCATCATAGTAAGATTAGATCATCTTAGCATTTATGAAAATTTTATTATAAGGAATACAAGTTTATATCAATATATATATATATATATATATATATATATATATATATATATATATATATATATATATATATATATATATATATATATATATATATATATCAATGATAAATGAATTTATAGAGTCAATATATTAATGAGCATAGATAAATTGAGTAATATCTACACAAAAAATACATGATATGTATCATGGAACCACACACAAGAAGAAGAATGCATGATATGGATCATGAAATCACAATCGCAATAGGCAATCCTAGATGTATCTATAAAAAACATAAAGAGTCACCAAGTTACACACAATGTCATGGTCATGATGCACACAATCGATCACACATTATAACACAATGTCAAATAGAGTAAAAAGTCACATATAGAACATTTAGGAATAAACATAATTAAATATAATATGATTCAAACATAAAAAAGAGTAAAAAATGAAAACCCAATGTCATGCAAACTCATAGAGAATAGAGAAAGAGGTAGACAATGTAATAGAGAAAAAATAATCACATGTAACTTTTAACAACATCAATCATGCATATAATAAGTAAGGATAATCTACACAATTAATGTATGTCATCATTTCATATGAAAAAATATAGTATTCAAAGAAATAATGGTCTACGTATTATGGTAATCAATGTAAAGATAGCTCATTTAGATCAATGGAAAGGTCATAGAGAGATATAAAAATTTTAAGGTGTACCAAGTTGCCTTTAGTGTAAGCATGCTCTTAATGTAGGAAGGTAACTCCTATGTGTAGTAATATTACATCTAAGTTTGCATGCCATATATAACCTGTATTTATTTCATCTCACTCATGTATATCATGAAATGGATGTGCATATATAAACTAAAAATATATTTTTCCATACATGATAAATCATAAATAAATAATGTAAACTAGAAAAACATATCATACATAGGTCCTAGTTTTTTATTTTTTGAATATATATATATATATATATATATATATATATAGAGAGAGAGAGAGAGACACACACACACACACACATACATATACATATATATACATATACATATAAATATGCATACACACACACACACACACACACACACACACACACACACACACACACACACACACACACACACACACACACAAAGGCCAAGTGGAAAGGCTATAAAAATAGAAGAATGGAAGGTATACTAATAATCCATAGCATATGTCAAGGCATAATTTGTATTGAATGTATTAGTATATCAATGTGGAGGAAATTAAGGTGATTAATATTATTTCATTGTATATATAAATCAAAACATTGTATATTAGATTATGTGGAGATAGGATAACACATTCCATCAATGGGTGAGAATCAATATATATGTTCATATCACATTGTCCAAACATGAATTTATGTGATCGTGTAAACTTAATATATATCATACAAAGTATATATAGTAAATATTTAAGGGTTATAATTTGTATTTCACAAAAAATGTGAATTAGGATGAGGATGCTATGAAATATTCATCATCATAGTGTAGATTTCATGGATGCCTAGATTAGGGTAAATAATGAAGAGGAAAGGGCCAAGAGAAAATAATAAATCCAAGGGCTATAATAAATATCAATACAAAATCATATTTACATGTGTGTTAAGATATAAGAATATATGGGATGAGTAGTCAAAGAAATGCCAATGAATAATAATGGAGGGGATGAGTAGTCAACAAAACATAAATAATCTACAGATAAAATATTATATTCCTACCAGTCAAATATCCCACCAAGGATATATTCATATGAATGTTTTGTATTATACATGTTTTAGTCACTAATTAATTTTCCATGTTCATCATATAATTTAGACATATTGTTGCAATAATCTTATGTACATGTACTAGGATAAGCATAGTCAACCACACCATATTGTGGAATTGAATTATTGGGTCCCTTTTTCTCTTTACTATGTTATGTGATATTACTATCATATACATTTGTTGTGAGTATTATATTTATTTTATTGATTATACTTGAATATTTTTTTCCTCTTTTTGATCTTGCTCTAAATATGTTCCATCCCTTGAAATAGTAATAGTCTCACTTCCAAGCTCAAATGTCATATAGTCATGCTTCTTACCAATTTTTTCACACATTACTCTAGGCCATGAACTTATTAATATATAATTATATTGTGTCAATGTAGGATCAATATTTAATGTGAAAATACATGATATCAAACCAATAATTACATGCCACTCAATGGATCCTATAAAAACTTTTTCTAAAGTTTGTTTATTTTTTATGTCAGATCCAAGATATTTTAACAGTATCACAGTACATTTATTAATTTCATAAGCATTATAAATCTAACCATTTGTACATTTTTTTCCATCTATGTGAGGGTTAAGAATAAATGACTCTAGATATGATGAAGGCTTTATAGTTTCCCCCTTATAAACTAGGCTTACAACATATTTCTTCTTAGGTAGATATTGCTTTTGAAATTCCTTCTAAGGAATCTCTTTTTTTATAAATTTTATTTTTTTAATTATTATTTTTATATTTTTTATTTATGAAACTCAACCTTAAGATATGGAGACACATTTTGTAGAAAATTGTGAAACTTTAGAAGGTGTGTCTAAAGCTAGTGGTGTTTTGTAGAAATATTTGATGTAAAGGCACCCATATCAATAAGTTGTTTTATTTTAATATGTAAATACTAATAATTATTTGTGTTATGCCATTTAATTATATGATAATAAGTATAATATTATAGGATGTTTAGGATGCAAAATTATTGACTTATTTTGAATCATGTTCCTTAGTATTTCACTTAGAGAAGGCTTATGCACCTTTAGTTATTTAGTACTCATGGATTCATTTTGTTTCGTGACTTAAAATTGAAACATGGATCATTTTGAGGAAAATAGGTTTTATATGGTGAACCATATTTGTAATTTAAATTAAAATACCAAATATTTTTGACATGTGCAATTTTATCTTCAAGTGATGTGACCTTTAGACAAAAAGTTGTGATTTGTTTTTTTTAACACCACTATTGATTGTCTCATGATAACCATTTCATCATGGAGGGTTCTATTATATGCACTATTAATCATATATTAGGAAGATTTATCTTTTTCATAGATAGTTCTAAATTGATATTCCTTAAACTTATACATGAAGATACACCTACCTATTGAAATTATGATTGCATGGACCTATTTATATAATATAATCCTTGGAAAATTAATATTGGAGGTATGGTATCAATTTATACCTTGAGGAGGGAATAATGTAGTCAAACATGGAATACCTTGAGATACAACATAAAAACAATGTGTATCACTCAAGAAAATTAAGAATTATTCATTATTAGTTTTAGCCTTAATTTTATTACACATACATTTGACCTACATTATATGATTTTGAAATATATTTCATATTTTAGGAAATCCACATGTAATTATGACAATAATTTATTTAATTATAAAATATACACTATGAATATCCATTTTAGCCATCATACAATGCCTAAATAAATAACCAACCACTTCAAGACAACCATGAGGATTTTTAGAAAAAAAATATATAAATAATATTAGATGAACAAAATCTATAAACTATTTTGAAAATAAACATGTCTTTCACCCTCTATGTTGAATTTAGTAAATATAGTAAAACCCTAATTCCAAAAAATTCTCTTAGAATTTTAAGAAAAAAAAGGCTTTTGATCGAATAAATATGACTACAAATAATCTATGAGAGTTTCAAAAGTAGAGTCATTTTGAATTAAATATGAACCAAGTGAGTTACATACATGGATCCTTAATTTGAAAATAAACATGATGAACTAGGTAAGAAGAAATAAAATTTAGATTTACATATATGATGATAGGAACTCAAAAATTAGGTCTAAAAATTAGACTAAAATACAAAAATCTAAAACCCTAGGAAAAAAAGGAAACACTAAGGGAACCAAGGGTTTGTTATGTTTACGACTAAAAAAAAGCTCACCAATATGTTTTATCTTATTTTATATTTTAATTTTATAAATAAGATAAAATTGAGGATATTAAAATTTCATAAGATATAATATTTCAGATATGAATCCAAATGTAACTAGTATATGAATACTAATTTATTACAATTTATTATTTATGTAAATACTAAAATAAGTAGGCACTTATATTTTTAGATTGTGATTTGATATATTAAATGTATAATCATCACCAGAGGTTTAGAATGTGTCTATGATTTCTTAGATCTATATATGAATTTCATGTATTTATTAGGACCTGTTCAATGCTTATAGGATGTTTGTGGTAACAAAAAAATATATATTGAGGATGAAATCATCTAGGATATTTACATAGGTATATGAAAATTTTAATCATTGTGCCTATGTTTATAAGTAACTCATGTGAATTCATATACTTTTGATCCTATGTAGATAACTCTATTTTCCTTATCCTTAAAAACCTTAGCTCCACTTTTAACACTAGGTTTTACTTATAAAAGGGTGTAGTTTGATAGGTTGAATTGATCTTAATCACTCCCTAATAAGTGTTTGAGTGTTGATTATGTTATATTAATCTAAAGAATGTGTGGTTATCCAACTTATCTAAGTATGTGCAATTATGTAATACTAGTATGGAGTGAAATCCTAAGACTTCATTTCAACACTAATAACCTATTATTTTTACCTTGTAATGGTATTTAAAATTGGATTATAACCTATTCCTTAGAGTGGTTTTACATTTTTAATATTTATAGTATTTAATTTCAATGTTTTTATGATAATAAATGTGCTCTTGATAAATGTTACATGCTTGCTAAATTCATGCTATATAAGAATAGGATTAGGCTTGATTTGTATAAATATATGAATCTTTAGATAATTCTCCTTTTCATCTCATATGTGAAATGTATGATTCATCCCATAGGAAAAAATTAAATTTTTATAAATATTTTTTAAAGTGAAAACTACTAGATCCATCCTACGTGGATGAATCTAATAGGCTAGAGCCATATAGGGAAGACACGAGGTTTCTAAAAAATAAGAAACACTTATATGAGATTAGGAGATAGTCTGAATGAGATAATAATATGTTTAAGTAGAGACCATGGAAATTATATTTAATAGTAATGGTAATCTTGGAAGGCCAATCTTATACATGAGTGAATGTTTAAGAGAGTATGTGAGTAAGAGTCAATTATGTGTACACTAGTCAAGGATACCAAGGATTAGTAAAATATAACATTGTCAAGTATTTAATACTAATTATTAGTGTCTAAATAAAAAGTTTCCAAAATGTTATAGCTAATGAATATTTATTATTATGGATCACATTTCATGACAAAATTACATCAAAACAAACATGCAAGCATATTCCATTGATTTTTTAAATGCATCTAATTAAGTTATCCTTTGAATTATTGAATATTTGGATGTTGTCAAAGGAGATGCACACTATTGGTGGAGAAAGGGAAATCATGCATGTAAACCCAATTAAAATTATTAAGGTCCAAGTAGCATGTACACTAATAAATTTGGATTTAAAGATGTTGCAAGAAAATGTTTTAAACAACATAATTACAATAAATATGTATCAAATGATAACAACAAGTGAAAAATGGTGTAGCAAAACCTATTCATCATGAAGTTTATTCTTTTAAGTATTCACATGTATATCACCCAAGAAGAACCTAACTTGATGGATGGAGTTAACCTTGAGGGGGTAAAGTATATTTACCACTTATCCATGATGGTTAATCAATTATTAAATATTGAAAATATAAGTGGTGTTGAAGATGTGTGATGAAAAGAGGAGAAGACACATCATGAATTTGATGAGTGGTTGAAAAGTTATGAAAATAATATATCCAAACTCTCAGAGAAAATGGACATGAAATATTAGGTGTTCTTGAGGTTTGCATGCCAAACAAAGGTAATCAATGAATGCCTACTCAATAATTAGACAAATAAAAAAGAGTTATAGAAAAAATTATTTTAAACAAAGGATATGGATGAACAGAGATAAAACCTTACGAAAACTAATGTTTTTGGAGATAAGAATGAATAAAAGTAACATGAATTCAAAAAGGATATTTCAAAAAAATAGTGAGGAATTATAGACAAATAAATCATAGTGCATGAAATAAAAGGGATTGCCTCTAAAATATAAGAAACCAAGTGTAAGTTGTAATAAAATAAATATTAACCACCCATGCACAAAAAATATTATGTGGAAATAGCTAATAGGGACAAATAATTTATCACATAATCATAAGGTGGGGATAATGTGAAGATGGTAATCAGGACATGTTGGAGTTTTTACAGGAATGGTGTGTTTTTTAAGGGTTATCTGAGGATAAATAATAGGGTTAGTGTGGGAT